>CANXYI011480204.1:0-11260 GCA_948208565.1 Hura crepitans
TAAACACTCGATGCTATCCTATAAGACAATAAAGAATAACGATGAGGATTTCTATAAGCAAAATGAATATAATAATGAGGCCGGGCATATGATAAGTACACACGAAAATACCATAAATCTTATGAGTATACCATGATAATGAAAAGTATATTATAATTGTGAACCTGAGAATGAGCCTATTATAACAAATAATATATGTTTGAATTCTTATACAAAATCACTATCAAGTGATATGTAATGGGAAAGAGAAAAGAAATGAGACCACAAGATATAAGGTATACAAGCAATGACATGTAAACCCATTAATATTTGAACTTGGGTGACATGAGATAAATGACTAATGAAATGCAAATAACTAAATAAAATGGAAGTTAAGGCTTATATTACCTAGTCACCTACTGGATTGGTTGATCAATCAACCAGGGAGTTAGCAGCTACTAGGGGTTTTGATCTATGAGGATTATTGCCTTATTTCATGGTGGGTGCAACCGCTAAGATTCTAACGAGAGCCTTGCACGCTTTCGAATATTGGGAGGTCTACTAGTGCTTATCCCTACTATCCACTTTATTTGGATATTGGGAGGCCTTTCGGGGCTAATCCCTATTATCCACCTATGTTAGGGTATTGGGAGGTCCTTTGGGGTTGATCCCTGCTATTCCCTTTATTAGGAGGTCTATCCGAGCTGATCCCTGCCATTCGATATTGGGAGGTTCTACAAGACTAATCCCTGCTATTAGATGGATGGTGTGTATAGATGCCGAGGTCCATAATGTGGGCCATTGTACGAGATAGATCTTGATATCCAGTGTTGAGTGTATGTCTTCCAAATATGGGCTGAATAAATAAGAATGATAAGTGTAAAAATGATTAATATACCATTAAGGATATTATAATATTGGAATCTGGGAAAAAGGGAAATAAAAGAAGGGAAAGGAAATTAATTGGAGAAAGAGATTAATTGAAATAACAGATAAAAGACACTAATCATATAATCACAAACATTATTAGGAGTGCATAAATACTTTTCATCATAAATGTTATACATATAAAAAGAGAATATGTGTCCTAAGCTTATTAAAAAAATGTATCTATGAATGAACTTATTTAATTATAGACACACATAAGTTAGAAATGGTAAAATGATCAGCCGAATATAGTGAAAAGATAAAATAAATAGAAATCACAAGAATGTATTAAGGAATAATATGGGCACATTGTTAAAGATACTGGAAAGCATGAAGAAAGGGAAATATGTAAACTATTGTTAGACACATAATTAGGAACAGGAATAAGAGACAAAAGAAAAAACCTACTTATTACTCAATAGAAAGATAAGTGGGACAAGATAACAAAGTTATGAATAGAACAAATACGTAAATGTTATAGGTAACAGAAAATGATGGAATAAAGACATGACTAGAGCATGTTTTATATGAATGGTTATTATCTCATGTAATCAAAAGATTTAATTTCCATAGTATTAGAATACACCACTGAGCAATTATGCTTAGCGCGTTGACTTTCATGCTAATGCATAGGTTATCAAGTAAGGCAAGCGAAGTGGTAGATCCAGTCCCAGCATCGGCTAAAGCAGACAGGTTTAAGCCACAGGTAAGATGAGTCCATCACAAGAATTATTTGCATGCTAAATGTGTAATAATTGTTATTTTTCTTGGGATTTTATGTGCATGACAGTGTAGCAAAGCTAGCAGATATATATGACTAGACGTAAATAGATGGACATAAGCCTTTATTGTACTAGGTCCAATTGGGTCTAGACCTAACCAATATATGAGTTAAATATTAAATATAATAACATTTCTTATTAGGTTAAATGAGTTATAAGCGATAGTAGGATTAAGATGGGTGACCTTCTAGGAAGTGGCATCTCTTACCTGGACCAAAAATAGATCGAGAAAGTACTAGTCATAAAACTTTGACAAGCCAGAAAATGATGAAAATGAAATAATTAAAACTTTTAGTAGAACCAATAAATCATTTTAAGCTAAGAACTAGTGAATAATAACTTTAGTTGGCACTAAGTCGAGAGAGGGTCAGGAGGTGCTTGGATGGACCTAAAAATAGCATACCCTAAAGTTCAAAAATTCAAAAGAATTTAATGGTGAAGGAATTTTAACTTTCTAAGACCATTTGATATTTATTCAAATTTTTTAATTATGCAAGTGAATAGTTAACCTAGTTTCCTTTAGAGTTTTGACCCGAGATTCTAGAGGGCCCTTAATAGGCACTATTAAGAATTTTTGGCACTAAAAGTACAATTTTTAGAGGTCTAAAACAATTATTTTAAATTTATAAAGCTTAAAATAAAAATTGGATTAAAATAGACTGTTAGATCGACATGTGGTGTGATCCGGGTTGACCAAGTATCTAATATAAAAGGGGTGACACATGTGGGGTGGCCACATGTGCCATTCGTCCCCTTTCCCCACCTTGGTTAATGTCATCTCAAGCCTTCCTCCCTCTCTTTTTTTTCTTCTTTTCTCCCATAATACTAAGCCAAATCCACTAAAACTTATATCAATCTTTACCTCCATAACTTCCTGAAGCTCCTCCCACTAACAGAATTCGAAGAAAGTGCCTAAAATTTGAGTTATGAGCATTTGATGAATAATGCCTAAAGTGAGTAGAATTGCTTTTTCCTTAATTTTTATTTTTGGTTTAAGTAGTCTTAAGTAAGCTATGATTAACCATGTAAACAGTTTTTGATTCAGAGTTATGTAGGAATTTTTAGAATTTTGCAAAACCCTAAATGGTGTATGTTTGTAGGAAAAGAGAAGAATATTGAAGGAGAGAAGTGAAGCAAGCCTTAAAGAGGTGGAATAAAGGATTTTGAGACCCTAGGTGTATGAATTTAATGTAATATAAGTTGTTGGATGTGTTGGTACTCAAGTGTGCATGTGAAAGTGTGTATGGAAATGGTATGTTACATATATGTGTATGTAAATGCATGAATTGAGTATGTAAGTATGCTAGGTGTAGCATATGATGCTTGAATGTGTGGAGATTGCATGAAAAAGACATGTGATGGTGTGTAGAAGTGTATGGCCGAATGGTATGGCAAAAAGAATTGTGTGTCTGCATGTGTATTTGGTATGAAATGGTAATGTAACTAGGCTAGAAAATGAGCATAAAGTATGTGTGTGGTGTAGAATTGGTAAGAAATAAAGTTGTGGGTGCTTAAGCATGGAATGGCTGTAAGTGTGTAATGGTTACAAGGTTGATATATACATGCGTGAAAGTGAAGGTTAATGGCAATTAGAATAAGAAATAATATGGTTATGTGAATTGAAAAGGATTAATTAGTGTAATATGACTAAATGGAATGCTAAGAGGTAATAGTAATGAAACATTGTGTTTATGTAAGTGAACTTGATGTAATTTGGCTTCAATGTGTGAGAAAAATTGCTTGGAATTATGGGACTATGAGAATGGACTAAAAGAATAATGCAATAATGGTAATGTGTCTTGAATATTGGTTATGTGATAATGGAAATGTGTACTTAAGTGGCATGATAATGAGTAAATGGTATAAATATAGGTCAAATGACATACAATGGGGAATAAAAATGGTAATTGGTATTGGCCCATATCAGGTAGACACCTATTATATGGGTTGACCCGTCAACTAGAGAGTTAGCAGCTGCTAGAGGTTTTGGTCTATGTAGGCTATTGCCTATGTGTATGATATAGCTGGTGCAGCCACCGAGGTTCTACTAGAGAGCCCTGCACACCTAGGTATTGGGAGGTCTGCACAAACTGATCTCTATTATCCAAGGTCATTGGGAAAGTCTGCATAGACTAACTTCGGCCATATTGGGTATTGAGAGGTCCACAGCGACTAATCCCTGCTTCCTGCATTTTAGTGGATTTGAAGTCCCTCGGGGCTGATCCCTACTATCCACCTGAGCATAATTGATATTTGAGATTTGGGAGGTCCCTCGGGACTGATCCCTACTATTCCCACTATTGGGAGTCAGGACTGATCCCTACCACTCTGATTTGGGAGGTTCTCATAACTTGATCCCTGCTATCAGATAGATGGGTAGGTGCAGCTACCGAGGTATAAAATTTAGGCCACTACACAACTTAGATCCTGTTATCTACTGTCTTAAAGTATAGTCTCTCCACTATGGGCCTAAATAGAATAAAAAGGCATAAAGACATAATATGATACATAAATCATACATTCTTAATTAGAACAAGGAGTATACAATATCATGTGTAACTAATCTAAGTAATGCTACATTATTGAACCAAATCTAAAATAAGTTAATTCACATATAAATGAAATTATATGCACTGAATATGCTTAATTGGAAAAGAGTTACATTACATGTGTTGCACGTCTACATGATGCAATTTATATTACATTAAATTCACCATTGAGTGTATACTTAGTGTGTCGGTGTTCCAATATGCATATAGGAGGTATTAAAGTGTTGTCTAGCCTCCCTTAGGTATCTTTCTATGTTCTTTCTTAAGTTTTAACAGTAGAGGGCACTCATGTATGCTTAGGGTTGGGGCCCAGTTATGTAAACAATTAAAGATTATGTTTTACCATTTGTTGGTTTGTAAATGATAAAACAGGTGTTATGTATATGTGTTGAGATATTATGCATGCTTGATATATGTTGATATGCAGGTCTGAGACCCTTGTGTGTCTGTGTATGGTTAGTTGATGTTAAGATGAGTTTTGGGGACTAAAATGGTCTAGAAGGTGTGAAATGACTGGAAATGATTATAGAAGTGTCTTTCTACAGGTTTAATTTTGATTTTTCACTCAGCCAGCCGTTACGCTGCCAAAATTTCTATGAACTGTGAAACTTCGGATTAAAATAGTTCTATCAATTAACTATCATCATAAGCAGTATAATATAAGTAAATGACATAAAGCTACCATTAGGTATGTAATTGGGGCATTAGTTAGTGAAAGTTAAATGAAGGGAAAGTGGGGCAATATTAGGATAGGTGACTCCTAAAAAGGTAGCATCTCCTATCTAGTCCAATTATAGGCCGGATAGGGGGTGTTAAAATCGACCTAACCATTTTAAGCTAGGTTCTATTCGTAAGCTTATCAACATTATTTTGTTACGAAGTTCTAGAAGTAGTTAATTGCTTACAATACCTTTTTCTTAACATAATTTCTTAAATTGTTTAGATAGATACTCTCTTCCTCGATCGATTCTTAAAGCTTTGACTCTTCGATCTAATTGATTCTCAACTTCATTTAAATACTTTATAAAGCAGTCTAATGCTTCATATTTGTGAGATACCAAATAGACATAACCATATCAAGTGTAGTCATCTATAAAGGTAATAAAATATAAAGAACCATGCCTTGCTTTAACACTTATTGGTCCACAAATGTCTGAATATACAAGTTGCAAAGGATATTCAGCTCTTATACCTTTACCAAAAGGTTTTCAACTTGCTTTTCCTTATAAGCAATATTTACAAGTAGGCAAAACAAATTTTGCATGTGATCTTAAAAGACCGCCATAAGCAAGTTCATTCATTCTATCTTACCTTATAATCTAACATGCCATAAATTTGCATCCAAATTATCATTGCTAAATTTAGTAAGTAAAGAAAAACAAACATTATTCTTACCATTTATGAAGTATCTAACACAATAAATCCATCAATAACATGTCTACCACCATATATTGTAGTTTTATTGAAAATTTATACATAATTATCATTAAAATACAAATTATTCCAAATTTTAGTAAAACATGAACAGAGACTAGATTTCATTAAATACTTGGAGCATAAAGAACATCATGTTGGTATAGGACTCGACCACCTTGAAAATCTAATTTTCATGTGCCAATTCCCTTTACTTCGACTTTATCATTTGTGCCTATATAAACATATTTTGTTCCACTTGAAATTCGATGAAAATCTACAAAGGCAATTCGATCTCTAGCTATGTGGTCTATTGCTTCTAAGTTTATAGTCCACATAAGAGAAGATTCAGTAAGCAAAATAGTGCTAGAAATAAAAATTGACTACATGAAGAAGGCAAAGAAGATAATACCCTTTTAGGCTCATTGAATTCATGAGCAAAATGACCTAATTTTCCACAATTGAAACAAGTCATTTTGATTTTGTCCTTCTTTCCACCACTTTTCTTTAGACACTTGTGATAGTTCTTACCTTGTTATAGTCCCTTACCAGCTTTTACTCCCTTTTTAAACTTTCTTTTTTGCTTAATGCCATAAATCTTTTTAGAACTAGATGCAGTTATAAGCTTGTGCATCAGGTTTAGCTACCTCAAAATGCTCATCCTTAACTTCCAAATGGCGAGCAATATTAGCAAAAGTCTTAATATTCTCATTATAACTCATATTAACTTTCATATGCTCCCAACTAGTAGGTAAAAATCAAATTATAGCTAAACTTGCTACTCATCACTGAGGTTATGCCCAACAGACTTTAATTCCATGAACATGTTTGACATGTCCCCCAAATGTTGTTTTATAGGTTCGTTTGAGACTTTCTTATAAGCGTTAAACTTGATAGTTAACTGCCTTAGTTTGGAGATAGAAATTCCTCCAAACTTGTCCTTAAAGTGAGCCATATGGAATGAGTAGTTAGATAATATTGATGCTTATAAACTAAATCATTACTCATAAAACTAATTAATATTCCCTTGGTAGTAGAATCCTTTTTCTTCCGGGCATTATAGGCAGCCACATGATGCCTAAATTGTGCACCATTGACATTTGCCTCACTAGCTTGGGGCTCATCCATAACATTATTGATAGCATCCAATGTGTCTTGTTCCTCTAAGACATAATGCATTTTAAGATGCCAAATGTTGTAATTATCGCCATTTAGCTTCTCACCCTTTTTTAATTCAGCAATAATATTCTTTTTAGCCATAGTTATTCACAAACTACATTAAAAATGCAAATATATGTCAATAAACACATCAAATGTCACAACTTCAATGTTAAATTATAAAAAACATGTTAAAGGAGAAAGTTCACTCTGTTCCCGATCACCATTTATATTAAAATATTATTTTTTTCTAATAACTTAACTTAAGTTGTGTCAAAGTACAATTCTAAATGAGAATTCACTAGAATTCTACTAATTTAGAATACCCTTGTCATAATGTTACATAAAAAATAAAAATATAATATAATACACATCTACTACATCATAAAAATAAAAAAAACAAAAATAAAAGTATACAAGTCAAAAATATACAAACTTCCTCTTAGGAATGGTATATTCCATATTAGATCTATCTAGAACAATTGTAACTATCTTTTTGTGCCAAGGTTAACTAGTGATTAGAAATCTAGAAGTTTTAAGGTCAAGATTTCATCTAAGAACTGAAGACCTTTCCAAATTCTTCAATATATAATCTTCTAAAAATAGGTAAACAAGAGTAGTGTAAATTCTAGTTTTTCTATTTAGGAAATCCTTATCATTATTAACTTTAGACTCCAAAAAAACTAGTCTTGAATAACCAAAAACTTTCGAGAATATCTTGATAATACTGAGGAAGTGTTAGACAAAGCATTATATTTTTCTTCCTCGCTCATAATGTAACCTTTACAATGTAACTTTTTAATCATTTCATTCATAATTTCAACATGGTCATTTATGGTATTTTTAGGCTCCATTTTATATTCGGTGAGATTATTTCTCAATTACATTATTTTAAAAACTTTAACTATGTTAGAAGCAGCTCTTTTGAGGAATGCAGGAGTTCTCAACTCAAAATTGAAAATAGATTTATATATATTTCCTCTCAATCGTCTATAAGCTTTGAGTTTGAACAATCTCTTTAAATAAGACATGATTTCTTAAATAGAAATAAATTCAAATCTCAAAGCTCATACATAAAAGTAATTAAAAAATGTCATGACCAATAATAAAATAGAGTGTGAATAAAAAAAACTCCATAAATGATACAATTTTCAATTATTTTCTTTAAGGAAAATCAATTAAATTTGCATTTAACTTACTTAAATAAGTCAAAAATTAAAAAATAATAGTAGAAAACTTTATTGTCTCCCACTAGACCTCAACCCTATAAAATAGATATTTTAGAAAATATTTATTATTTTTCTAGATTTATTTCTTTAATAGAAGTTTTTTTTATTGATTATATAATTAAAAAAATCATCATAAATATTCTATTTACTAAAAATTTTATTTTAATAATCCAAAAAAATTAAGAAAAATTTTTGGAGTCTAATGGTTGTCGCGGTACAAAAAACTCCACTAGACAGCCAACCACGCACCGACAATGCGAGTAGGGAAGCTTTCTAGCAATTGACCACATAAATAGTCAACAGTTGCTACAAAAACATGCGCATGGGTGGTGTGTGTACTCCAGAGACCTTTTTAACCATAGAAAATTTTTCCATCCATCCACCCCCCCTGCCCTAGCCCGCATTATCAAGTATTGTGAATTTAACGGTGCAATCAGGATTAAATTTAAAGGTTTGAGGATAGGGGTTTGAGAAATGGATAATGATAAAGGAGAGTGAAGTCAATTTCATTTTAAACCTCTCTAACCCTAGTTTTTCAAAAAATTTCAAATTTCACATATTCAACATCCCAATTTTGGCACATCATAACTTATTATACAAATATCTAAATAGAGTGTTCTATATGTCATTGAAAAGAATGCATTTTGTACTTTAAAATGATATAAGTTTCAATCTCTAATATCCCGTATATAAGACAGAAATAAATGCCAAATTTGCTACCCCAAATATGTTTGAAAATTTTTAGAAATGAACTTTTTAATGGATTAACTTTGCACTCTCATAACTTTCACTACAGAACTCCAAATTTGGTGTTCTTTATATCGTTTCAAAACTTGCATTCTCTAGTTTATAAATATATAAAAATAGAGCATAAAACACATAAAACTTATACAAAAAATTCTATCAAAAATACCGCCATAAACATATAAAACACAAGAAAACATGCATTTTCATGGCAATTTCACAAAATAATTAATGATAAACTTGAGAATCATCAACCAAGCTCTGATACCAATGTGGAATTGTGAAATAAACATAAAAATTGTAGGATCACATACCTCTTAATAATTCCACACAATGTATGCCAAATCTAATAACAAATTACTAAATAATTTTCTTATTTCCACCACCCAATTTACACTTAGTATTCTAGAAAAGTTACACAATTTTAGAAAGAAATGAGTTTGTTATTTTCTATAGAGTGATCTTTATTTTATATACTCCATGTCGAAACTGCATTTTGATTTGGGTTTGGTTCAACCCACCATGGGTGATCCGACCCGTTTTCTAACCTCTATATGTGTGTTTGTATTTTACGTATTTAATACTTTTAATTAAATTTAAAATATATGCTCTTATAAAATGTGTAATTAAATTTAAGCATGAATATTTTTTTACAATCATGTTAATATATTTTTATGTAGCTAACTTATCAAAACTAATAATTATAAACAATTGTGATTTTAAAAATAATTTATTGATATCTTTATAACTATTTTAAATTAAATTTTTGTTTGTATATAATATTTTTTTAACAATCCAACTTTTTCTAGTTGATTTTTTTATTTTTGATAAATATTTTTATTGTTTTAATTAAAATGCCTTTAATAGTTTTGCGTTGCAAAAAAGATGGCAAATAAACTCTAATCTCTGGTATTATTTATTCTTGTGCTAATTTATTCATTTATATAGAAAATTTTCAATTTAAAATAGAATTTAAATATTTTATTCAATAAATTTAATAATATAAATAGAAAATATATAAGAATTTAAATATTATATTTAATTAATTTAATAATTTAAATAGACAAATATTGTATTTAATAAAAAAATTATAAAATATATTACATAGTATTCCAACACAATTTGATACTTTTAAAAGTGTGATTAATGTTCTAAAAATTACAAGGATATTTTAATTTCTTACTTAGTAATACTTTTTTAATTTAGTAAAATTTTCATTTTAAATAATTTTTTTTATTGGTGTTCTAAGGATCACAAAGATCTTTTACTTTTTTATTTAATGAAAATATTCATTTTAAATAAAATCCTTTTTATTAGAATTAAATATAATTATATAAATATTTTAATGGAAGAAAAGTTGGATCAACCATACGTTAAAGACCCTTGTACGCACGTACATTACATGTAAAAAATTATAATTTAAAAAATAAACAAAAATTCAATATTATAATTAGATTAGCAAAATAAACTTTTGATTCTCATGTTCACATAATGATTTTACGATATTTTATCCAAAAAATTTAGTATATAATGACTAAAAAGGAATATATGAAAAAAATAGAAATAAAGCATGTAGACATTAAATCTTTTAGTATAATTATTTCACAAATTTAAATTTGATATTTGAATTCACATTTAAGCATGTCCAAAAAAGTATACAACAAAATAAATATTTAATATTCAAATTTACCATTAATTGTGAAGAAAAAAGCATAAAAAAAAAGTAAGGATATTCAGAATCTATTTCTAATAAATAAAGTAAAAAAATAATTTCAATTAATACTCCTAGCAAAAGAATGCACTTCTTGTATGCTATTCCCTTTCTCCATTTCGAAGGATGAGCTAATTCATACAAGTTTTACGTATGAGCTAATTCATACAATTTTTACGTTTTCTAAAAAGAATTGCATTTTTCTTAATTATAATCATCATATTAAAATGCAATAAATATTAAATTATATTATGTAACTAAATAAGAGCTACTATTTTCATATTCATCTACTCATATAATCTTTATTCCCTTTCATCAAATATATATATTAATATCGTATATAATTTTATTTTAATTTTACTTCCAAATATAAATGCAAATTTTTATTTTTTTTATTTTTTTGGAATAAAAAATACATAAAAATACTCTTAAAGTGGCAAAGTTATATATTATACACTTTATCTTTGCGAATAAAATTTTGTAAGTGTCTAATTATATATATATAATTGACAAGCTAACTTTTTATATACATGTAGTTAGTAAATTTTAATTTTTTACTCTGATAAATAAGTTAAATTCACCTACCATGTCAAGGGTAAAAAGTTAAATTTTATCAATTTCAAGTGTATAAAAATTTAGTTTGCAAATATCATAAGTGTGACTAAATACCTTTAACAAGTTTGGCATGTAAGAAATCATTCATAAATATAAGGTGTATAATTAAATAATTTTGCCAACTCCACATATATTTTTATATATTTTTTATTT
>CANXYI011480241.1:0-10524 GCA_948208565.1 Hura crepitans
GGAATATGAATATACCAACTCTTACTAAGAGATCCTCAATTATGCCTTTAAGTCTTTTTATTGATCAGTTATCCAATTATAGGTACATTCTAACCACCTTTAACTCTCTTAGATTTAATTTCCAGCATAAAGACAAAGGCATCAAATTTATACTTGCTTCTAAATCACATAATGCCTTATTTACTTGAAGATCTCCTAATTCACATGGAAGTGTAAAACTTCTTAGATCTTTAAGCTTGGCAGGAATTTTATTTTGCAATATTACACTACAATTTTTTGTTAAGTAGACTATGCCATTCTCTTTAATCTTCTTCTTCTTAGAAAGGATATGTTTCATAAACTTGCCATAATGAGGCATCTATGTCAAAGCCTTAATAAAAAGAATGTTAATCTATAACTTTTTAAACAAAGCTAAAAATTTTGCAAATTGAGTATCCAATTTAACCTTCCTAACTCTATCAGGGTAAGGAAACTTACTTAAATCAATGCTGTCAGTTAAAGGTTGAAAACCTTTCTTACTGTGTTCCTTGCCTTTATCTATTCTCCTTGGTTTAGTAATTGGAGTTTCCTCTCCTACTTCTTCACTTTCATTTGCTCTTTTCACTTTTTTATCTTTATTCCTCAAGTCTCCAACCTCTTTTCCACAATGAATGGTAGTGGCTTGAACTTGGTCCCTCAAATTCTTTTTTGAACTACTTGGTAATGCCTTTTGAGTTCTTCCCGAGATTACAGTAGCCAATTGTGCTATTTGGACATCCAAGTTCCTGATAGAGGCCTTTTGATTTTTAATATTAGCATTCTGATTAGTGATCTAGGACTCAATTGTGCTAATAAATTTTGTCATTAAGTCCTCCATACTTAGTTTCCTATCTTGCTGTGGTTTTTATTGAGACCATAGTAGTTGTGGTTTTTGCTGATTGCTACTATTTCCCTAAGAAAAATTTGGTTAATTCCTCTATCTTAAGTTGTAGTTATTACTATAAAGGTCATTTTGTCTTCTGTAAACACCCAACACATTCACTTGGTATACTATGTCATCTTTGGCATATTGTTCTCTTGCCTTACAATCTTAGAATAAGTGTGATCCTCCAAAAATTTCACATGCAATATTGACTATTATTGCTCGTTTGATTTCTATTGCTTCCATTTTCTTCTTTATTGCCTTTAATTGAGCAGTAAAAAGAGCCACTTGGTCTACTGAATGATCGACTTAAGGTCTCCTTGTATCCCTTCTTGGTGCAAACTGAGCATCATTCTTAGCCATTTCATTTAGTAACTCATATACATCCTTAGGACTTTTCCCTAGCTATGATCCACCTAAAGCAACATCTAATAGGTTTCTAATTCCTTTCACTATCCCCAAGTAAAAACACTAAATTTGTTTCTATAGTGGAATGCCATGATATGGGCAACTTCATAACAACCTCTTAAATCTACTCCAAGCTTCATGAAAGGCTTCTGATTCTGACATGCTAAATTGGTATATACTTGTTCTGATGGCTATAGTCTTAGATAGAGGAAAGAACCAGCTTAAGAATTATTATTCCAACTAATCCCAGGTTTCAATAAAACGGTGAAGTAGATCCCTATACTAACTCCTAGCTTCTCTAACTAGTGAGAATGGAAAGAGCTTGAGCATAATTAACTCCTTTGAAACCCCATTCAACTTATTCAATCTACACACTTTATTGAAACTTTCTAAGTGTTGTGTAGGACATTCATGATCCAAACTAGTAAATTGATTTGCCTGCACCATGTGAGCTAGTAAAGCTTTTAACTCAAAATTATTTGCATCAATTCTAAGCTCCACTACTCCCCTATAAGTGCTTGTACTGAAGGAGTAGCATATTCCCTTATAGGTCTATTGTCATCATCCTCATTATGTATATTAACCAAATTATTACCCCTGTCTCCATTTCTTACTGGGTCAACCATCTCAATAGTATTCTTCAACTTCAAAAATCTTTGTCTTCAGTGAAAAGTTCTTTCAATTTTTGAATAAATATCAACTATTAAATCATTGCTTGCCTTAGTCATGCATTATCCTTAACACTTACAAAAGGTAAAGAAATGAAAAAATTTAAAACAATAAAAAGAAAAGACCAAACTAGCACAAAACAATTTAGCAAAACTAAAATTCTGAATCCCCCGACAATAGTGCTAGAAACTTGATATGGGGCTTGTATGTTGGCAAGTATACCGGTTAAGTAATATAATGGATATTTTGAGTATCTGAGTATCATTCCATAGATACCATAATTTAATTTGACTAAATTATAATTTAACACACTGTTTGGGAAAATCTCGATTTATGAAGTAAAATAAAGTAATAAAAGAATAGAATAAATAAATTTTCTAAAAGAATTTGATTTGAATTTAACTATCTAAAATAACTAATTAATTTTATCTTATGAAGCAAATTATTAAGGATAACTATCCTCCCTAGATTATCAATGAAATTCTAATTTGATTTTATCCAATGATTCGATTTAACAATTCAATCTATGCCCAATTGCCCTTTGCATAAAGCAATATTCAAAAAAGATCCTAATTCTATTCCAAAAAATTAAGAATTAATCTTTCTTTAATTAAATTCTTGAGGATTTATTCTATCAAAAATAAATCATGTTCCTAGGTCTTTAGACCCTCATTCCAATGAAATATGTCTACCTATCCATTCAATCACTCATAAATCATGGAAATTATCTAATCAAAATAAATAACAAATTGGTTTCTTAACAATAATTTAGCATTAATAATTAATTGATAATATCCAAGCATTTAACATAGAGTAATAAAATAAATCTGAATGACTAACAACTATTAAATTAAATCAAATATCTATTTATAAATCTAGGTATTCAAGTCTCCTTAACAAAATAAAACTACTTAATAACTTTACATAGAAATTTGAAAGAAGAAGGAGAAGTCATTATGCTACTTTGAATTAAATCAAATCATAAGAAGAGATGCTCTTCAAAACTTCAGATTTTGCCTTAAAAGTTTGATTTCTTCAAAGGTTTTCCATGAATTGATGTTGAAATTGCTAGAAAATTGCTTTTTCTTCCTGCTTCTCTATGTAAGGAATAATGGGTGGCTTCCCATCCCCCTAAAATTGAGAAGAAAAATCATTTTATACCTATAAAAGCCAAATTTTGCTTTCCAGGATGAGTAGGGTCATGGGCATAACCTTTCTTGTGTCATAGCTATGACCACTCTAAAAAAGCAGAGGCTACTCAAAATTTCTTTCAAGTTATTGGGATTTCATAATGGTCATAGGTGTGACCCAAGAACGTGTCATGGTCGTGACTTTCCCTTTTCTCTAAATGCTTGGACTCATGATTTTCCTTAGCCACTGGACTTCTTAGGGGGTCACGGGTATGACCATTATCTTAGTCACAGTCATGACATCCTTTATTTGATAAAGTCTTTGGGTTTTTTGCTTCCCATTAATTTAAATCTTCTTTAATTTGTTCTTGCACTTTGAAATGATGGAATTTTACCCTATAAAACATGAAATGTATGTCTTAATCAATATTTGGTCAATTTAACAAATTATTTCTCTGAAATCCATAGAATCCTAGTAAAAATCATCAAAACTTGATCAAAATCATGTTATGCCAATATATAAAATTGAGTAATATCAATAGGCAGTGATAGTTATGGGTAAGAGAAACATTCTAGATAAACTTATCTCAGCTGTTATAGCAAGTAAAGTCATCTATAAAGGGTATGAAGTTTACCTAGCACATGTCATTGACACCAATACTTCCCCTCCAAATCTTGAATATATCCTAATAGTTTTTGAATTCCTTGATATACTTCTAGATGAGTTGTTAGGGTTACCCCTATAGAGAGATTTGGATTTTAAGATTGAGGTGTGTCTTGGTACTACTCCTCTATCCATTACTCCTAAAAGAATATCACCTACTAAGTTGAAAGAACTGAAGGTGTAGTTGTAAGATCTACTAGAGTAGGGTTTCATCAAACCCAGTATGTCACCTTGGGGAGCCCCTGTTTTGTTTGTGAAAAAGAAAGATGGGTTACTTTGATTGTGTATTGACTATAGATAGCTGAATAAAGTGCCAGTGATGAATAAATATTCCCTACCCAGAATAGATGACCTCTTTGACTAATTGAGAGGTACAGGTGTATTTTCCAAAATTGATTTGAGATCTAGGCATCATTAACTGAGAATTAAGGAAACTGACATTCCTAAAATTGCTTTTAGGACTCGATACGGGCATTATAAGTTCCTAGTGATGTCATTTGGCCTCATTAATGCCCAGTAGCTTTTATGGATCCAATGAATAGAGTGTTCCCACTATAACTACGTTAGGTTGTTGTGGTATTTGTTGATGATATCCTAATGCACTCTAAGACTAGAGAAGAGCATGAAATACATATCAGAATTGTCTTATGGACTCTAAGGGAAAAACTACTATATACTAAGTTGGGTAAATGTGAATTTTGGCAAGATGAAGTGGCTTTTTCTATGACATGTAGTGTCCATAGAGGGTGTTAGAGTGGACCCTAGCAAGGTCAGAGAAGTGTTAGAATAGGAACCACTAAGGAATGTGAAAGAGATATGAAGTTTTCTTTGTTTAGTCGAGTACTATAAAAGATTGGTAGAAAGATTTTCTATGATTGTAGCACTATGATTAGACTGATTAGAAAGAACGTGGGATTTGAGTGGGATGTAAAATTTCAAGAAAGTTTTAACAAGCAAAAGAAGATGTCAACAGAAGCTTTTACCCTAATTCAGCCTAAATAGGGTAAGGACTTTATGGTATCTAGTAATGCCTTAATTAATGGATTAGGTTATGTATTGATGCAAGAAGGAAAAGTGGTAGCATATTCTTTGAGATAGTTGAAACCCTATAAGTGGAATTATCCTACTCATGGTTTGGAATTAGCTACCATTATTTTTACTTTGAAAATTTAGAGATATTACCTCTATTATGAGAAATGTTATATTTACACAGACTGTAAAAGTCTAAAATATCTCCTTACTCAGAGAGAATTTAACTTGAGGCAGAAAAGGTGGGTAGAATTGATTAAAGACTATGATTGTTTGATAGATTACCAACTAGGAAAAGCTAATATGGTAGTGAATGCTTTGAGTAGGAAGTTTAGGGTAACTTTGAAAGCTATGAATGTTAAACTATAGTACATAGAGAAAGATGTTATAGTTGAACTTCATATTAAACCATATTGCAAATAACTGATAAAGGAGACACAGGGTAAGGATAAGTATTTGATATAGATTATGGGTAAATTTAAAGAGGGGAAGGAATAAGATTTAAACTAAGTAGAGATGGATATCTATATTACCATAGCAGGTTATATGTACCTAGCACAGATGACTTGAGATTATAAATACTGAAGGAGGCATATAAAGCTCCTTATTCTATGGACCCTAGTAATATGAAAATGTACATAGATTTAAAGTCTCAATACTTGTAGTCAAATTTAAAGAGAGATGTAGCAGGGTATATAGCTAGACGCCTGACATGCCAGCAGTTGAAAGCTAAACATTAGGTTCCTTCTGGATTACTGCATCCTATAGCAATACTAGAATAGAAGTGGAGAAAAGTTATGATGAACTTTTTAATGGGACTACTTATGACCAGGAATAAGCGTGATGCTGTATGGGTTATTATAGGCATATTAGCTAAAATAGCTCACTTTATCCCTATTAGAATGGATTATCCCTTGGAGAAACTGGCCATATTATACATAAATGGGATTGTCAGACTCCATGGTGTACCAGTGGCCATTATTTTAAGTAGAGATCCTTAATTTACTTCTATGTTTTAGAAAAAAACTACATTAGGCATTGGTACCAAACTAACTTATAGTATAACCTTTCATCCTCAGATGGATAGATGGTCAAAAAGGGTGATACAAGTGTTTCAAGATATATTGCATAGTTATGCCATCGAATTTAATGGTAGTTAGGACAAGTATTTTGTCCTTAACTGAATTTGCTTACAATAAGAGTTATTAAACCAATTTAGGCATGGCACCTTATGAAACATTATATGGTAGAAAATGTAAAACCCCTTTGTGCTAGAATGAAGTTGGGGAAAATAAGATTTTAGGGGTTTACCTGATCAAATATGCAAAATAAAAGTTAAGGTTATTAGGGAAATATTGAAAGCTATAACTAATATATGGAAGTCCTATGCTGACATGAAATAAAGGGATATTAAGTACACAATGGGTGATAGAGTGTTTTAAAGTATCCCTATGGAAGAAAGTGCTTAGATTTAGAAAAAAGGGGAAGCTGAGTCTCAGATTTATCGGACCAAATGAGATTACAAAGAGAGTGGTACCACTACTATATAGGCTAGCCTTGCTAATTGAGTTACAATAGATACATGATGTATTTCATGTTTCAATGCTCAGAAGGTACACATTAGATCATTCTCCTGTAATTCCAATGATAAATATTGAGGTATAGCCATATCTAAGCTATAATGAAGAACATATATAGATTTTAGCTCAAGAATTGAAATAGTTGAGAAATAAAACAATCCCCATAGTTAAAGTTCTTTAAAAGCATCATAACACAGAAGAAGCCACATGGGAACCCGAGGAACAAATGAAAAGTCAATATATGCATTTGTTCACACCCGGTAATTTTGAGGACGAGATTTTTTAAGAGGGGAAAAACTATAAGGCCTTATGAATAGTATCTCAGAGGGCTTAGAAAGTGTGCCCGAAGTGCTGAGTCACCTATACGAGGATTAAGGCATAGCGTATAGGTCATAAAACTTTGACCAACCATAAAATAATGAAAAATGACTTAACTTTAAAATTTAATAGAACTAATAAATTATTTTAGGTCAAAATCTAAGGGGCGTAGGCTCAGATGCACTTGGGCTAGGAATGACTTAAGATGTGCTCGGACAAACCTAAAAATAGCATACCATGAAGGTTAAAAACTCCCTTAAGACCGTTGGTGAAGGAATTTTTAAATTTTGATGTCATTTACTAATTTTACTAAATAGTGGGTTTTAAATGTAAATCGAGGTAGTTAGTTAACTATCTAATTGAGAGAATTTGGCTGTGAAATTTTATAAGCCTCTAACTAGACCTAATCAAGGATTTTTAAAGTAAATGTGATAATTTTTAGAGGTCTGAGTAATTTCTTAAAATTCCTCAAAGTTTTAGCTGAAATCATGCATTTTTAAGATGCTCGGGTGACATGTGTCACCACTCAAGGTGTCCATGGCCACTATAAATACTCCTTTTCATGACATATCACTATCCACTAGGCTAAATCCACCCACCACCATTTTCTTCCTCACTTTCCTCCATTTCTAACTGATGCCATAAATGCTAGAAATCCTCAATTTCCATGGATGTTCATGCTCTTTTCCCTTTAAATCATTGCCAAAAATTCCATTGATGAGTGAAGAATTAGTCTTAGGAGGTTTGGGAAGCCATAGACAAGCATGAAAGCCAATAAAAATCAAGATAGTCAACATGTACACATAAAAGGGGGCTAAGATTCAAGTTTATTCATAAGTGATTTTCTCCCCTTTTTTATTTTATTTCCTAGAGGATTTCATCATTCCAAGAGTGCCTATATTTTTGGATTTCCATTTAGAGGTCCACTAAATATGCTATGAATTTTCAAAGATTTGAATGGTAATATGGACGCAAAGGGAGAATTAGTGATTAACAATGGGATTAAAGGTGCTAAGGTGTAGGAAAAGCTTTAAGATGATAAGGTATATGAATTTAATTTGTTATAGGCATTCCATTATGATTTCAAGAGTAAAATGTGTGAGAATGATGTATGGAATTCATGGTTTTAGTGGTTAGTGTGTGTATAATAGTGAAATAAGACTATTTTAATGTTAATTCTATAGTAAAGGAATGGTTTATGGGTTGTTTTAATAGAAAAATTGCATGAAAGGTGGTAGCCTCTTTTTGGCTAAGATGGTGTGAATATGTGTGTAAGGTGTTATAACATGTATATATATGGTTTACGATGATGCAAGATATGTAGGTTATGGCTTTAATGGTTTATGTATGTGTGTAGGATGGCACTATGTATGGCCGTGAGGTATGAGCATGAATGATGGCATGTGAATTTAGTGTGTGTGGTGATAATTGAGGTGTATGTCATAGGATTGAATGATATATGTGTGTTTTTCATGGAAAATGGCATGATCTTAGATAGTGCATGATGTGGTCGAGAGGTTCCATGAAGGGCTTTAGCATGTGAATCATATATGTTGTGTGAAGCATGATAAAAATTAGGCGTTGGCAGAAGAATGTAAGTATAGGTGTTGAATGTGGTGAGATAATACAAGCACATATGTGTGACATGTATGGCCGAGGCATGCATACATGTGACATGACATGGCATGTGTGGTCGAGGCATATATGGAATGTATAATGGCATGGCATACATGAGATGAGGTATATATAGGTATGCATATATTAGCATGATGGTATGGGACATGTATGTGTGACAACTTGTGGAAAAATGTATGTGTATGGTTAAAAATTAGGTTTCACCAAGAGGTGTATGCCATAGGGTAGCATGGTAAGTATGGCATGGTATGGTAAGTAATGTACTTAATTTGCATGACACCATGAGCATGTGATGTGTGGCATGAAGTTGGCATGAATTATGTGGAAATATGATTGGAATTATAGCATGTAAAGTAGTAAGATTAGTATGGAAAATGTGACTAACATTTGGTACCTAAAATAGCTTGAAAAATGGACTTAGGAAACATAAGTGAAAATGACCTAAAAGTAGCTCAACTGGAATGGCATTTGAACCATATGTGTATGACGTTTTTGAGATGGCAATTTGAACCAATTTTAGTGGCATTATAAATTTGATAATATGGTATGATAAATGGCCTTTAAGGGCAAGTTAATTAGCATGAAAAGATGCATAGTGAAATTAGGTTATAGACCTATAATTATGTACGTAAAATATAAAAATTACCTATAACTATCTTGGAAAAAAGATTTATGGACTTAAGCACTAAAATTCCTTTGAACATGGACATAATTGGACTTAAAATAATAACCTAGATTAGACTTAAAGTGGACATAATTATGCCTAAGGAAATGAACTAAATTGGCTTAAGAAAATACATATGTAATTGTCTAATAGGACCAAAAATGACATGTAACTATCCAAGTCAAAATTTAACTGTCAAAATTAATTTATAACTATTTATTTTTCAATTTTAAATATTATAAAAGGATGATTAGTAAATAAATGGACATGAAATAAGGTTAGATGGCCTATTAGTTAGACACCCACTAGATGGATTAACTAATAAACTTAGGGATTAACAGCTACTAGATATTTAAATATCAATTTTCAAGATATTAGGAAGTCTACAAACTGATCCTTGCTATCCCATGGAAGTGTTTGATGGTGATATTAGATATTGAGAGGTCTACGGGCTGATCCTTGCTATCCACTGAAGTTTTTTGTTGTGATTATTTGGACACTGGGAGGTCTACGGATTGATCCTTACTATCCTTAATGTCATTGGTGGTTGATTTGTTTGAGATATTGGGAGGTCTACGGACTAATCCCCACTATCTTCTATCTAGTATTGGGAGGTCTACGGACTGATGCCTACTATCTCCTATCACGGGGTCCAGAATATGGGCCACTGCATAACTTTTTAGTTCCTTTTTGGTCTAGTGTCATTAAGTGTAGTCTATCTTGTTGAGCCTATTAAATTAAATTAAATTAATGTACAGACCTGATTAATGACAATTCATTGAATGGTTAAGTTAATTGAAATAAATTATAGTAAATTAATGTACATACCTATTTGACATGAAATCTCTAATATATTAAATAAATTGAAACTAACACAGTGGCATAATTATAATTAAGTGAATCAGGAGACTAATTAATTGGAGTTAATCTCTTGCATGAATTTAATCTTTGCATTACACTTATAGACTATTATTACATCTAAATGCCTGCATGTGACATGTTTTTAATGCATTAGATTCACCACTGAGTTTTATACTGAGCGTACCAATGTTTTGGTACACAAGTTGCAAAGGTAAGCAGTCTAACCTCGAAGATCATGCGATGTAGCAGCACAAATTATGGAGGGTACATAGATGTCTTTTCTTTATTTTGCTACTCAGTACTCATGTAAAATACTATAGGTTATGGGTTTAACATGCTTAGAAATTAATCATGTTTGTATATATATTAAAGGAATAGGTGATATATGTAAATAAGTTATTTGTTTGAATGGTTTATTTTTATGGGTTTTTTTATGATTGTGGGCTTGAGTCCCTATGTGATTGTGGTATGTTGATGATGTATGATGAGGTTTTTAAGGGGACTAGAAGGGTCCAAGAGAAGGAGTTAGGTTGATGATAATTATAGTAGTGCTTTTACAGGTGAAAAAAAAATTTGAAATGTCACCCGGGTAGATATTGTGCTGCCTAATTTTCTATAACATGTAAATTGTCTATTAAATGGTTTTCCAAGCATATTATACCTCA
>CANXYI011480342.1:0-11798 GCA_948208565.1 Hura crepitans
TGCTTAGAGATAACATATGGATGCTTGTTTGAGAAATAAGTACATTGGAGACCTATCATAAGATCTTCACATGGATACATAATCTATGTTAGTGAAAGAATCTCATCATATCAGTGGTGCAAGTATCCTTAGACTTGAGATCATTAAAGTATCTTAGGTATCAAATGTTATACTTTGACTCTGATCTTTTACTTCACTATAAAGTATATATCTAGGAAGTTGCGTATAGCATGAGCTACTTGAAGGTAGTTAAGTGATCAATAAAGAACTCACCACCCCGAATTATACTAGAGAGTTTATCTCACAGTTCTAATAGAATGTCTTTATTCAAAAATCTCTAGCCAGAGTAAAATGCAAAGTGAATTAGATTCACAAGGGCATTTTGGGTATAAAGATATAAATATTAGAATCAACATATTTAGAGCTTAATTAGACATAATTAATTAAGCACTGAGTTAGCACAAATCTATACTCAATCCTAGATGGGATAACTGTGGTGAAAGGAGTTGATTGCATGGTAACTATATATGGAAGGGTAAAATGGTCAAACCACTGACCTTCTAACACTTGGGTAGTCATGATGCATGGCTAGATTCCTTTCTTGACTTAAAATTATGTGAATTCATTAATTTAGAATTAACAATGAATTAATGAGATTAAATCATAGAGTCCCTATCCAACTAGGACTCTAATGCACTGTGTGTTGCCAACGTGCTTTAAAAGCTCATGGGGTCACACACCTATAGGATATGGGAGATGAGATGAAATTATAGATTATTATATGGCATTATATGTCATTATAAAAAAATAAAATAAGAGAAAAATGATGCATTGGGCTTGAAGGCAAGAGTTGGCCCAAAAACTCGATTTTGCGCCCAATGCATAAGCATAAGAAGGAACCAGTTTTGGGCCTTTATTTGATTTAATTAAAAGCCTGACAGAGGTCAACCTTTTAAGAGTTAAAAGGGTCCATAATTATTGACCTAGAATAGCAATTAAAAAGGTATAAAAACACTACTAAATTTTGATTTTGTGCAAGATACAAAAAGAGCCACCGAATATAAAATTGTTTTTTTGCTTCCTCCATTCTTTCTGAAAAATTCGATTGCCCACTAGCCTTAAGCTTTTGGATTTTTTTATTCTTCTCTTTATGAGTTCTTGTCTCTCTATTTTTGTGTGGATACCTTGGAGGTGCTCCGTAGTGGAACATTGTGGTTTGTGATAATTCGGTGTGAAAAAAAATTTAATGGAATCAATTTCAAAGATAAATGGTAAAAATCTTCTAAATCCTTTTTTCTTTGATACATGTTTTCATAATTTTTGCCATGGATATTAATTTTCCACTGTGTATGAGCTCATGGACTCCAACACTAAGTCCATGTAGACTAAGTCTTCTTGGTCCCCATGGACTTGCTGATGAAATCTTCTAGAAGCGTGGGATCCCTATCCAAACGGAGAATCACAGTTTTGGAAGGACTCTACCACCTCTAGATGGGATATCTACACCCCAGAGGCTATAAATACCCCTTTTAGCAAGTGAGAAAGGGGTAATTAGAGAAACTTGAAGGCTCTTTAATAATAGTGTTTTGAGCATCCAAGAAACCCATTCTATGAGTCTAAGAGAGAACTCCGAAGAGGATTTTCTCTACTAGTCTCTTTAGCCATTTACTTAAAATTCTTTTTCCAAACCTCTATATTTTTATGCCATTGTTCAAGAGTCCAATCACAAGGTAAGATCTGAGGTCTCTTACTATGCATTCATATTATAGACCTAGGATCTCTGAGGAATGATCACAAGCAAGGCAATTATATGTAATCCTCGCTTCGATTATAGGAGTAGGTTAATAGTTTAAGCTATTTAGCTGTGTATAATTGACTCCTATTATGCCATAATTATTTTGTTATTTTTCTTCGAATCACATAAACCTATAGATGAGCATCATTAAGTCCGCATGGACTAACATTATTAGTATATGCATAATTTGTTGAGTACACGGACTTAGGGTAAATAACAATGTCTTATTTGTCTTTTTCACATTCTAATGTATTCTGCTTATTGTAGTGATATAATCCTCTAATGTTATCATGTTGTGTAAATATTCCATCCTATAATATGCATATTATTAACATACCAAAATTATTTTTTCATTTGCACAAACTCCCTCTCATGAGGAACATAGTTTGTATGGGTGATCTTATCTCATTCTTGTTCATTCTATTATGAAGTCTACCCGAACTCCTTTCAATAAGGAACATAGTTTGCACGAATGTACTTGTGTATTATGTCTTAGAAGTCCACATGTACTCCCTCTTATAAGGAACATAGTCTATATAGATGTACTTGTTTACTCTATCTTGAAGTCCGCATAGACTACCTTTTATAAGGAAAGTAGTCCACATAGATATTTGTGTTATGTGTTTGCACTGTGACTATTAATTCTATTTTATAGTTTGCACAGACTCCCTATTGCAAGGAAGTAGTCCGTGGGGACATATACTTCAGTTTCCAGTTTTTCACATATATTTAGTTCTTGTCCTCTATTTCAATCTTTACGAATCCTTTATCTAGTATCATTATCCTCTTTTTTAAGTTTTATGTAAGTGACCCTTCTGACTGGAGTGAAGGTCTAGTTAGTCATAATTACCTATATAAACAGTAGTCCACACGAACAATTGCTAGAGCTATATATGGTCTTCATAGACTTAACATCGTACAGGCGAGTCAAGTTTTATATTGTGGACTATTTCTTTTGGTTTTGTACTATTTCTATTTCATAACTTATTTTGGGTTTGTAATAACTAGTTAATAACTTTGTTTTACATGCTAAACACCTAAAACTTCACATCAAATGTTTTTTTTACATAATTAAATGATGCTTTCATAATAAAATGATTTTGAGTTTTCTTAACCAAAAGTCATAATAATAAATGTATTTTAATAAAGACCAATCTCCTAGAGATGTGAGTCGGGCAATTACTGCCAATTCCTATGGAATTATGGGTAGTTGTTAAGTCAAACCACAACTGATCAATAACCTAATTTCTGGATGTACAATTACTCTTTTTATATGCATAAATACTACACTTTACTTTTGCACATGAAAATGTGACATAACTATTTTAAATATAATACATGCTTGCTTGATAAGGGATTGAAAAAATTACAATATACAAATAAGGCATTTTATTGGGCCATAAATAAGATCTTAATTTTGAACATTTTTGGTACAAAATATTTATGGTCCTGGAGTAGAGGCTATGTGGTGACTCCACTAACCACTCTCATCTCCAGTATAAATATCATAATCTCTATAGTGGCAACTCCACTAGGATTGAGAATCTCAATATAAAAGTGTCCAAATAATATGCCATTGAATATTTTAATTTTTATCAATCCCATGCATTGCATCTTATATACATTGTGTCCCTTTTACCCTGGATGGTGTTGTGAACCATGACTCGATTTTTCATTCAAGAATGGAGAAGTGTTAGCATATCCATCACTCATAAGTCTCGTGCCTTCGAGTATATAAAAAGGTGAACTCACCAGTTGCTATTATCCTTGATTAGAAATACTCATTAGGAGGGACCTCTACTTATGGGAACCATAAGCCTTCTGACAAAAAACATTAGCCCATATAGTTAAGCCTAGCAATTTCCCTTAGGTTGTATAACCCTAAGAGTTTATGACTATAGTATGATTGCTATATAGGCTTATTCTGTTTAACCTTATTTAAAGTGGGGCCAAGCCTATTGTGCCTTTTATCTGGAATGGGCCTAACCTAATTTCACCTCAAACAAGACTTAAATGTCATAGGCCATTATCCTTGCATGCACTTTATAGGTCATTGGGCCTAATTAAGCCTATACTCGAACCTATGCATCCCTCAATGATTCTAAAGTAACCTCACCTTGGAAGAATGACTAAAACCATGTGTGTGGGTGTAATAAGGATAGAAGGCTTATTGCTTATGTTTGTCTTTGTACACCCTAACTAGTATTCTTTTTTAACATTACATTGTACTTACTACATAACATAAACTTTGTATCCTTCTTGTTTTATATCCTTTTTTGTTTCTATGTATCATATGTATATCATGCTTTATATTAATGCACATGCATAACACTATACCTTCAACATGACATAAACTTTGTTTCTTTCTTGTATACCATATGTATCTCATTTTCATTATAATACTCATGCATTGTAAACACACTTTATATAGACATAAGTACACCTCACATTAGCATACAACACGATAACTATGTATTAAAAAACTTTCATCTTATAAAAGACCATTAACGTCTAACTCATGCATCATGTAACTATCCATACCATGTATCCACACATTTACATCATTCATACATGAGACATAAAGCACATATACCATTCATCATCACTAACTTTCTATTTTATAACCACCATTAATCCATTTGTAATACACCAAAGAGAATGATCATGCCCTAAGATGAATTAGTGACAAAGACTATGCTAAATGAGGTCCTTCAAGATATGAAAAAAATGATGATGGCTACCGTAACCAATGCACTATCAAGTATGAATACCCAGTGACAAGAGTGCCAAACTTCTACTATTAATAATAGCAAGAAAGAGATAGCTAGTAACTAGGTTTCTGATAAAGGAATATCGATTGTTTAGCTTAGCTATAATAGAGTTCCACCACCTAAGTATGACAAGGAAGATCAAATCATAAAGTTCCACTCACTTGAAGTAGTGTGCAATAGCTATAAGTTTGACCAACCTAATAGAAGCACAAATAGTGAGCTTGTTTAGTATATCACTAATTGGGCATGCCTTAGATTAGTACCATAGGTTAGAAAAGAAGATCAAAGTAAACTGGGAAAAGTTAGCTCGTTCATTCAAGATGCAATACTTAAACAATGCAACCATGGAAGTGACACTCAAAGCCTTACAATTGGTGTGCCAAAAACTTGACGAAACTTTTTTAATATTTAGAACGATGGAGGGATAATATGCTTAAAATGAGAAATAAGCCAGATGATATCAACCAAATTAAGATGTTCATCAAGAACGCTAATAGCCACATGAATGTTGGGCTCTCTACTAAAGGCATTACCACATGGGAACTACTCAAGGACATAGCTATTAATCTTAAACTAGCACTTTAGAATAGAGGATTCAAGAAGAATAGGAAACACGCCGATTAAGATGATAATTCAAGCCATGTCACTAATGTCAACATGGTTAGAACTCAAAAGTTCTCTAAATTGGGCAAACCCTACCATGGTGCTTAAATAAGCTTAAAAAAGAAGGAAAACTATAGCCACTAATTGTAATGACCCAAAAATCTCGACTCTCATAAATAGTACTTCTTGGGAAGAATAGAGCTTCCTAAAACTTGAGTCACATTAATCATATGGATAGAGAGTATTAATTATAAGAGAATTTTGTGCAAAGTTTGAAGCTAATCCAAAGTCATTCATATGGTTAAAAATGCTAATTATGAATTTTCGACAGTGTCTAGTGAATAGTACCGTAAGTAAACCTAAATCGTAAAATAAAAAAGAAGTTGCTCAAAATAATCTAAAAGTATTACAACCAAATACTCCAATATTTTGAATAGTCCAATGGCTTTAGAATAAAATTTTTTCGAGTTCAGGAACTATTTTTACCCAATTTTTGAGAAAGAAAATATATTAATTTTTTAGATTATTGTCTAAATTTGGGCTTGAGATTTGGAGAGGATTTAGGGCTTAGATTTATCATATTTTGGGAATAGAAATAGGGAAGAACCAACTTTCCTACCGGTTATAATAATTTTTTGAAAGAATGAAAAATATATTTTTTGAAAAATTATAATTAGGGAGGAAATGGAAATTCTTTCCATTTCTATCCCCAAAAATAGATTTTCCTAAATCTAAATCCTCTAAAAACTATCCACCTCCTGTCCTCTCTCTCTCTTGATTTCATCTTCCATAGAGGGACCCACTCCATAAGATTATACCCAAAACGATGAGTACTCTAAGATGAGTCCGTGGACACCAAAATCGATGGGAACGACAGAGTATATTGAGAGAAAAATAGAGAAGAATCCTGAGGTAAATAGTAACTTTCCCTCTCCTAGGTTTTCTTTTTTTAGAAAATTTTAATTTTCATAGGTTCCTTAGGTGCTGTAAAGCACATATCTAGGCTCAGAATATTTTTTTAACATCTGGATTATTTTATATTAATTTTTTATTTTTGTGCCCTTTTGCATTCGTAGGCAAAATGACAATCCGAGCCTCCCAGGGCAAGGAGAAGCCCTAGGCTGAGTTTAAAGGTCCTGTACGACCATGTTGGTTATGTGTAATCACTTTGATTTGGCTAAATTTTGCATTTAATATATTATGTGCATTATGTTCATAAGTGTAATTAAAGTAATTAAATGTATACAAATGCAATAAATGTTGTAATTAAGATTTATGATTAATGGCATGATAAATCCATGAAATATGAGTATTTGGTGTGACCACAAGTGATAGTATTACAAGTATGTTGATTTTGAGCTTAGTAATGCATTATACGGAATAAAAATCGATTATGCCATGTTGTGTGTCGTATGACTCGAAATATGTGCATATGGTCACTGCATGATTAGAAAATGTATAATGGATATAGTGGGTACTAGAATGCCATGAAATGACTTGAAATACCAATGTGTGACATCGTGCCTATTTGAACCGATAAGTGCTAAAATGTGTGCATGCATGTTCTTATTGATGTGAAAATATCATATGTACATGAATGTGATGTGCTAATATGATTAAAATGAATTTTTGAAATGTAATTGATATATGTGCTATAAATGCATGATAAGGCAATATATGACCAATTGAAGGCAAATATTAGAAAATGCCATAAAATGGTTGTTTGAGTTAATGTTTGTATTTTTATCAGACATATTGATATGTTGTGTGTCTCGATGCCATTACACCTCAAAAATGGATCTTATGGGTGCAATAAACATCAATAAGCCTAAGTTGGCCAAGTGTATATATTTAGGCCATGCAAAGGTGCAATGAGGCCAATGGTGATTTTGAGTTACTTTAATGATATAAAAAGTGAAATTGGTTAATTTGACACATAATGACATGTTTAATTATACCTATATAATTAAACAACCTAGTTTGGATAGGTTGACCGGTTAACTAGTATTGTAGTGGCTACTAGCATGCCTTTGGTTATGAGACCTACGGTCAATAATTTTACATGCCGATGGGCTTAAGAGCTTATGAGCTTCAGTTTAATTATGCATTTGAGGATGTGAGAGCCTTCGGGCCTTAGATTATATACCAATAGGCATGTGAGCCTTCGGGCCTAAGATTATATGCCAATAACCATGAGAGCCTTCAGGCCTAAGATTTATGTACCTAAGGGTATGAGAGCCTTTTAAGCCTAAGTGATAAACATCTATGGATGTGAGAGCCTTTCGGCCTAAGTTATATATATCTACGGATGTGTGAGTCTTCGGGTCTAAGTATATGTGCCTATAGGTATGAGTGCCTTCGAGACTAAGTAATTTCATTATCTAGTCTTAGTTAGTTGTCTTATTAATATGGGCATTAGTTAAATAATTATAATGGCTTAAAAATGCATAATTTGGTTTTATATGTTAAATGGCATTTATATGTGACATATGGACATAATGAGGCTTAATGACTCAAAACCAGTCTTTAGGTGTATAAATGTGTTTATCATCATTAGTATGGCTATAAATGGTAATTATATGTTTATATGACTCTAATCATTAATATGGACAATTATGATATGCATATTTAAGTTATGTGTGCATAATGGCAATTATGTCCCAAAAACATGTATATCATTATTGTCTATAATGTATGAATACGGTATGGGTTCTTATAATTGCTATGATGATAATATGATATATGTTATGCCTTATTGTCTATAATTGGTTATTAGAGCATGTTTATGATTTTTGCTATATTTGATATTTAAAGATCATGACTTTATGTATGTAATGCATTATATCAATTAAATTGTGGTTATTTGACGTTCGCATAATGCATTAGCATTTATGCTATCAAAATGCATTGTTTATGCTTAAAATATACATATTTGCATACAAGACACCAAAATTGCATGTTTGAGCCGCGAAACTAAATAAGACTTGTGTCACATTTAAATAACTAAAAATGCATGTTCTTGATTTTAAATCTGAAAATGGTATGTGTACATATATGACATGCTAAAACTAACATTTTTACAAAGTAAAGTGATTACACCACAAAGCGAAAGCTTAGCATATTACTTTTTTGTGATGTATAGGTAACAAGGCAATAGATTAGAGCCAAAGCTTTTGCATATCAGAAGACATAAAGATAACCCTTATGTGGGTATTTTTGTACTCTTTTTGTAATAGTAATGATGATGTAAATGTAATGTTTAAATAGTTAGTGTGCTCTTGTGATCCCGAAGGGATTGGGTCTAATCTACATTTTATAGCGGGTTTTTGTATCAAATATTTTAACTATGGATTTTACTTTTTACTTCATGCATGTTGTGTGTGATTAATGATATTGAATGTGAGATCGTTGTTTATGGAGAGCCTGAGGGCCATTGAGTTTATGTTATGATTTAAAGGGTTAGGAGGACCCATTTGAGTTAGAGATGAATGTATTGAGTATATAAAAGTGTTTTTAAGAAGGTAAAAATTTAGGAAAGTGTCCCGGTATAACCGTTATGCTATCGAATTTTTGACACGATAGCCCTAATATTTATCTCGATTTATATCCAAAAAGGTTTTTTATGTTTTATTTAATTTTCATGTCAAGAAATGCTTTCTTATATAAAAGATTTATATTGTAAGTGAATTTGGATAATGGATCTATATATCATTTTATGTGTGTGCATCCCTAATTTAGGTCCAGTGTATGGATTCAGTGAAAGGCACCACACTTAGTGGTATCAGAGCTCCGATTGTGGTTTCCTTTAAACCTATGGGTTACACAAGAGCACCTTAAGAGTTGTAATACATTTACATCAAATACTATTATGTATTTATCTTATAATCTATTTCTCTTGCCTTTAGGTACTGGACATTTGTAGTAGCACTATGCTTACTGAGGAAGAAGGGGTAAAAAGTCATGCTCCTTCAGCCTTTGGATAAGGGGAGGCACAACTTGAGTATGTCACCCCTAGTGATGTTGGACATGCTATTACTAGATAGCAAGGTCCACTTGCTTTATTGTAGATGATGCTAGATTTTGTCAGGCAAGCGATAGTTGCTGCTATAATTGTGGTCGCTAATACACAAGTTATTCCACCTCCAGTGCAACAAGAATAGCTTGCATTCTAGAGGACTTCTATAGAGAGATTGATAAAGAATAGGGCTAAGTTCTTTAAAGGGGAAGAGTCAAGTGAGTCTAGTAGAGCTGAATACTAGTTAGACTAGATAGTTCACATTATGCAGTAGTTGAGATCCCTAAAAGATGAGTATGTTGTATGTGCCACCTTAATGCTATCTGAAGTAGCATTGAAATGGTGGGAAGTGTTCACTAAACATAATAAAGTTGTAGATATCACTTGGGATTTCTTTTTAAAGGAATTTAAGGAAAAGTATGTCATTGAACACACCTTAGGCAAAAAATACTAGGAATTCATAGATCTCAGGCAGAGACATAAGATGATATCTGAGTATGAGAAGGAGTTTGCTAGCTTGAGCCGGTATGCGAAAGCATTGGTTGCAATAGAAAAGGACCGCAGTAAGAAGTTCGAGAAGGGGTTGAATTTAGATGTCATGTATGAAATTGCTCCTTTGAAGATCTGAGACTTTATAGCCTTAGTGGCAGCTTATCACATAACAGAGATGGTGAATGAGCTAAAATAGAAGCGAGACGGCTTCATGGAGAGATCATATAGGCATGGGCAAAGAAGTTCTAGGTTTACATCCAATAAAAAGCATAAGAGTGGTCAGTCTAAGCATTATTAGGGCAAGTAGTCAGACCCATCATAGAGGTCAGGACATGGTTCTCAATTACAAACTTGAGCATAGACTTAGACATTGGGTGTCCTAGGTCCATAGCAGGCAGTGCCATGACACCTATTTGTGACACCTGCCACACGAGACATCTTAGGGTATGTTGGAGACTCATACTAGGATCCTGTTGGGGTTGTGGCTCTAAAGATCATTTTTAGAAAAATTACCCAATGAAGCCTTATGTTTCTTCATAGAAATAGGATAAGAGAGATACAAGAAGTAGAGTTGGGGCTAGTCAGAAAGACAAGGTAGAGAGTAGAGCTCCAGCAAGGTAGTATGCCATATGAGCTAGAGAAGAGGTAAAGGCCACTTATGTTATTGCATGTATATTCCATATCTTTGATTTACTTACTTTAGCACTGATAGACCATAGGTCCACACATTCTTATATCTGCACTGCATGGGTTTTAGATCAAGGGTCAATGTCAAATAACCTTGGCTTTAACATAATGTTAAGCAATCTAATAGGACAATATGTTATATTGAGTGAAATATATAGAGATTATCCATTATTAGTGCAAGGATAATTTTTCTCTATGGATCTCACTAAATTATCATTCAATGAGGTCCATTATCAGTGCAAAGATAAGTTTTCTCTATAGATCTCATTGAATTATCATCCAATGAGTTCGATCTTATCTTAGTCATAGACTAGTTATCTAAGTATCATGTCATGATGGATTGCAAGAAGAAGAGGACCACATTACAAGCTAGTAACGGGTCAGAAGTGATAGTGTTAAGTGAAAGATCAGATTGCATGGCTAATGTAATGTTAGTGATTGTGGCTAGAAGGATGATGCAGAAGGGTTGTAAAGCTTATCTTACTTAGATGGTTAACACCATGAGGGAAACATCAGAAGTAAGTCAGATTCCTATTGTAGTTGAGTTTGGGGATATTTTCCTAGAAGAGTTACCCAGTTTGCCACTAGAACGGGAGTTAGAATTTGGGATTGAGGTAATGCTAGGCACAACACTAATTTCCATAGCTCTAAACATAATGGCTTTTGTGGTGTTGAAAGAATTAAAGATTTAATTACAAGAAACTTCAAGACAAGGGTTTTATCAAACCAAGTGTTTCACCATGGGGAGCACTGATTTTGTTTGTTAAGAAGAAGCATAGTTCTTTGAGACTTTACGTGAATTACAGATAGTTAAACAAAGTCCATATCAAGAACAAGTATCCTTTACCATTGATTGATGATCTTTTTTATCAGCTTAGAGGGCAAGTGTCTTCTCTAAGATTGATCTTAGATTCAGGTATTATTAGTTGATAGTGAAAGAGGTAGATATACACAAGATAGCTTTTTGGACTAGATATGGTCATTATGAGTTTCTAGTGATGCCTTTTGGGTTGACTAATGCACTGGTGGCATTCATGGACCTTATGAACAAGGTCTTTAAGCCATTTCTAGATTAGTTTGTGGTGGCCTTCATAGATGACATTCTTATGTGTTCTAAGAACTAAGAAGAGCATGAGAAGTATCTATGGATGGCTTTACATATTTTGAGGGATGAAAAACTCTTTGTAAAGCTTCACAAATGTGAGTTTTGGCTAAAGGAAGTAACATTTTTGGGGCATATAGCTTTGTTAGAAGGTATAAATGTTGATCCTAGTAAGATTCAAGCAATCATGGAATAGAAACTGCTAAGGAACACGATGTATATTAGGAGTTTCTTGGGGTTAGCTAGCTATTACAAAAGGTTTGTTGAGGGGTTTTCCTTGATTGCAGCCACTATAACACATCTTCTGAGGAAAGATATAAAGTTTGAATAGGA
>CANXYI011480347.1:0-10379 GCA_948208565.1 Hura crepitans
TTAGCTAGGTACTACAAAAGATTTGTAAAAGGATTCTCCATCATTGCCACTCTTTTGACCAAACTAATCAGAAAGAATGTAAAGTTTGTGTGCAATGATAAATGTCAAGCTAGTTTTGATAAGCTAAAATAGATGTTGACAGAGGCTCCTATCCTAATTTAGCTTGAGCAAGGTAGGGATTTTATGATATATAGTAATGCTTCATTGAATGGTTTAGGCTATGTATTGATGGAAGATAGAAAAATAGTGCTTATGCTTCAAGGAAATTAAAGCCACATGATAGAAATTATCCCATGCATTATCTGGAACTAGCTACTATTGTGTTTACATTGAAGATCTAGAGACAGTATCTATATGGTGATAAGTTTTATATATATACAGATCATAAAAGCTTGAAATACATCTTTACACAAAGAGAACTAAACATAAGATAGAGAAAGTGGTTAGAATTAATTAAAGATTATGATTGCATCATTGATTATCATTCAAGAAAAGCAAATGTGGTGGCTGATGCCTTAAGCAGAAAATTTATGGTGACTTTAAAAGCTATGAATGTTAAGTTACAATATACTTTAGAAGATGTTGTTTTGGTTGAGTTGTAAGTATGGCCATATTTTAGGCAACAGATCAAAGAAAGTCGAGAGAGATAATCAGATGGCTTAGATAATAAGCAAAACTAAAGAGTGAAAGGCCATAGGGTTCGAGTTAACTATGGATAGGTATTTGTACTATCAGAACAGGTTGTGTGTACCTAGTACAGACGACTTAAGATTATAGATACTTAAAGAGGCACATAAAGCTCCTTATTCTATGCACTTAGGGAGCATGAAGATGTATTTGGATTTGAAAACCCAGTATTGATGGCCTAGTATAAAGAAAGATGTAGCTACATATGTTGATCAATGTTTGACATGTCAGTAGGTAAAAGGTAAGCATCAGGTTCCTTCTAGCTAGCTACATCCTATAGCAATACCAAAATGGAAATTGGGAGAAAGTGACAATGGACTTTGTGATAGGTTTGCCTATGACAAGAGGCAAGTGTGATACTGTGTGGACAATAGTGGATAAATTGACTAAGACAACACATTTTATCCCGATCAAAATGGATTACTCCTTGGAAAAATTGCCTAAACTATATGTGTATGAGATAGTCAAACTACATGGTGTGCCAGTGACTATAATCTCTTACAGAGATCCTCGCTTTACTTCTAAATTCTATAAGAAGTTCCAAGAGGCATTAGGTACTAGATTGGCTTACAGCGTAGCATTTCATCCTCAGATTGATGGATAGTCAGAGATGGTGATACAGATACATAAAGATATGCTACAAGGCTGTATTATGGAATTTAAAGGTAGTTGGGATCAGTACTTTCCTTTGGCAGAGTTTGCCTATAACAATAGCTACCAGTCCAGTTTAGGAATGGCACTATATGAGGCATTGTATGGCAAATGATGCAGAACTCTTTTATGTTGGAGTGAAGCTAAGGTAAGTAAGATTTTTGGTGTTGAATTGATTCGAGATGCTGAAGAAAAAGTAAAAATAGTTAGAAAAAGGCTAAAGGAAGCAATTGATAGACAAAAATCATATGCTAATCTGAAGTGAAAAAACATTGAATATGCAATTGGTGATAAAGTATTCTTAAAGGTATCTCTTTGGAAAAGAATACTGAGGTTTTGTAAAAAGGGGAAACAGAGTCCCAGGTTTATTAGGCCATATGAGATTATCAAGAGTGTCGGACCTCTAACGTATAAGCTAGCATTACCACTTGAGTTACAGTAGTGTCATAACTTATTCCATGTTTCAATGCTCAAGAGGTAAAGATTGGATCCTTCACATGTGATTCCGATGTTGAATATTGAGGTGTAGCCTAATTTAAGTTATGAAGTGAAACTAGTCCACATTTTAACTTGAGAGGTGAAATAATTGAGAAATAAAACCATACCATTGGTTAAGGTTCTATGGAGGCATCACACTATAGAAAAGGCTACCTGGGAGCAAGAAGAGTTGATGAAAGCCTAATATCCACAGTTATTTGCTTATGGTAATTTCGAGGATGAAATTTACTTAAAAGGGGAAGAAATGTAACGCCTATAATTTAAGGCTCCGTGAATAGTGCCACAAGGTTCAAAAAGTGTGCCTAGGTTGCCGAGTCACTTGCACATGGACTAAAGAACTGGCACTGGCCATGAAACTTTAAGGGGCTTTAAGTTGATGAAAAAGTTGAAATTTAAAAATTTAGCAAAACCAATTATTCATTTTAAGCAATAAAGAATGTATCTATGCAATAAAAATTGTTAAGGCTAGGATTGACTTGGGATGTGCCTAGATGGACACAAAAATAGTGGACATTGAAGCTCAAAAATTCCACCAGATCCACTAGTGAAAGAATTTTTGGATTCCGAGGCCATTTGCAAATTCTCCTAATTTTTTAGGTTGGCATAAAAATCGAGGCAGTTTGAAAACTATCTTATTGATAGAATTTGGTGACAAAAAATTATGAGTAGATAAATGGGATTAAAATATGAATTTTAAAATGAACATCATAATTTTCTATAGTCTAAGTGAATTAATATGAATTTCTGAAATTTGATAAAAAAATCGAGATGGTTTTTGGATTTTTGGGAAATGTGTCAAGACCACCCTTGTTATGTCAAAATGGGACCCACACTATGCCAAGTGACCAAGGAGGTTTGCCAAGTGGCAAACCTCACTTCACATGTGGATTTCCACTTGGAATGAAGAAAATTCTTCATCCTTCATTCCCTGCTATTGCCAATGCAAGGGGAGAAGAAAACTGGGCATAACTTTTTCATCTCTTCACCAAAAATGGTGATTCTAGTTGCTAAATTCAGATTTTACTGTTAAGCACCATGTGGAAAAAGAATTAGGCAAAAAAAGCATCTCAATTAGGAGATAAAATCTAGCAAATCTTACCAGTTCAGACTATCTAAAATAGTGACCTTTATGTGAGTTCATAGTTGTTTCTCCTCTTTTTCTTAGGTTTTTGGCTCACATTTTATGTTAGAACATGACCAACACCTATGTGATTATGTGTGTGTGGTGTTTGTTGCAATTATATGGCATATTGAAGTCCACATAGAAGGAGGAAAGTCACGTTGATGTTGGACAGTATGGTGTTCTTATAGATTCAAGGGACTTCCATCACTTGTAAGTGAACTTCAATCCTTTCTTTCATGTAATGAGGCACCTAAGATGATGAACAATAGTTTAGGATGGCTGAAATATTGAGTTTATGAATAATTTCTTCAATGGGAATGTTGATTCAATGAGGACTTCGTGAATTAGGGATCCTTATTTCAAAGGACTTGGGAATTAAGCTTCAATTGCTTGTTGATTTTGGTGTGTATAGATGTTTGGAAGGGATATTTGATGCCTAGAATAAGAGTTAAGAATTTCTTGGCATGTTAGAACGAGAACTATAGTAGTTGGGATTAGAAAACATGATGAAATGTACCTTTCATGCTTGTTCCTGAGAGTTACCATGAATGAATTCCATGTGTGATGTTTATGAGAATTTGCTTCGAATTGGGTATGTATGTGTGTAATTTTATTCATAGCATATATGTATGGATGAATATTGATATAATGTTAAAAACAAATGGAATTATAGATTACTTTCCTTATTACTCGAGAGCATGTTAATGGTAATATGGCATGTAATTAGGCTTATTTAAATGCTAGGTATATAAATTATAATGGTATAGACAATTTGCTTATAATAACCTTAAATTGAACAATGTATATGGCATAATGATATTTTAAATAAGCTTTAAGAATGTATCCCTAAATGACTAAAAGAGTTGAACTAAAACCTATGGTAATGGCCTAGTATAAGTGCTTAAAAAGTGACTTGAATTGCACTATGATAAATGAACATAAACTTGTGCCTTTGGGGCTAGATTTGAGATATAAGTATGAATAACTATTATGCCTATTGTTTGGCTTTAAAAGTGACCTAGATATGATTGGCTTTGGGCCTAGGAATGTGCTTTATAAGATGTTGAAAATTGTGTTGAAATTGGACTTAAAATAGTCCTAAAAGTGTGTCTTGAAAAGTGGTCAACATGACCTATCACTATCTAGTTGACCATTACCTGAATCAAAAATGTCACTAAATCAAAAGTGTTAATTTCCTAAGAACTAATGCTATGATAAATTATAACATATTAAACCCTAGATATTGGTAATAATAGAACTTAATATTAATTTGGAATTTTTACCCGGTAGAGCCAAAATGTGGCTATGCTAAACTGGCTGAAAAATAAATTGTGATAAAATTTATAACTCTTTATTTTTAAATCTTAAATATAATAAGAACACTATTGGTCAATAAGTGTACTTAAAATGAGCTATTTAGTCCATTAGTTAGACACCCACTAGATGGGTTGATCGGTCAACTTAGAATTTTTTTATAGCTGGTAGTAGTATGATATTCAGGCAGTAAATGTTATTTGTGGCTAAGGAGGCCTATGGGCTGATCTCCATTATGTCACACAGATGTTGAGATATTATTTGTGGCTGATGAGGCTTACGGGTTGATCTCTATTATATCACATTCCTAATGTTGTTTATTTATGGCAGGGGTGGCCTACGAGTTGATCTACATTATGTCACACAGATGTTAGTAGTTTTTGTGTCTGGAGAGGCTATAGGCTAATCTCCTTTATGACACATATGCCAGTGCAGTAGCATAAGTCCATAATGGGGACCACTACACCAATTTATTTTCCTTCTAAATCCAGTGTTTTTAAGTGCACTCTTCCTAGTCGAGCAAGTGAATTAAATTAAGTGAATAATCAAAATGGTCATGAAAATAAAATTAAGCATAATTGGATAATATTTTTTGAGTAATTGATGAAATATATACTAAAGGGCATTTTGGCCATTTTACACATATGTTGTTAAATAAACTTATTAATGTAAAGTATGCATGCTATGAATGTTAATAACTATTTTTAAATAATTCATATGATTCAAAAAGGTTATTTCATGACATATAAATGCCTTAGGGGTATTTTAGTAATTTGGCACCATGACATATAATGCCATGATTTAAATGCTTTAAGTTCACCATTGAGTACCTCGTATACTCAGCATACCTATTTTTGTGCATAGGTACTCAAGAGGGGAATCTTACCTCGTAAAATGTGTTGATAAGAATTTAGAGGATACTTATGAAGGAATATGAAGTAAATGTTATACAATTTTGATATCCATGTACCTAGGTGGGAATTGGTTAGAAAACATGTATTTAAGCTTTGTATATGTGATGTATATAATCAACTATTGATGTAAATAAATAGAGCTATATGTTTTCCTTGTGAATGTATGTTTAGAAATAATGGTTGTTGATGACGTGAGCCTCAGGCTCTATATGTATGTGTTTTTTTATCTATAGCCTAAGGCCTATGATTATTGTGTGATAGTTACTAATGTTAGGATGAGAATGGGGGACCAAATGGGTCTAAGAGTTGTGAAATAGTGATAAAAGTGTCCAAACAGGCTTTAAAATTTTGTATAGGAACCCAGACAACTGTTATGCTACTGGAATTTCAAAAATTTTTGGGAATGACCTATAATTACTTAGAATTGACATCCTTTGTATGATTACAACTTGAACAAGATATAAAACCAAAAACTAGTGAATTTGGAAACAAAGTAAGTTAAATTGATGAAGTAATCCAAATTATATGAATGGTATTAGTGGCCAATATTTGGATGGGTGACCTAGGAGTGCGTGCATCACCTATTAAGTTTCTTAAGGAATCCAATAGGGGGTGTCACACTCCGATAGTAGGGCTTTTAGCTCTTTAAGTTCCCCTCCCTTCTCATACCCAAGAGGGGCACTTATAGGTTTAGGAAAGGTTTTCCTATCCAGAAGGAGTTAGAATCCTTATAGGATTGGGAAACATCGTCTAGATAAAAAGCTCGCACTTCTAGAAGATTTTTGTTGGCAAGTCTGTATGGACTAGAACTACTTAGTCCGTGTGGACCTAGGTCGTGGGTTTGCTCACTAGTCTATAGGCTTTAGGTCAAGTTTGAGTTAGTCCATGCAGACGTGAACTTGGACTTGTATGGGCAGACCATGGGCCTTAAGCTTGATAGAGTCTAGGTGGGTTGGTACAGACCTAGTGGCATTATGGACGGACCAATACCATGCTAGTCCATGCAAACTAGGTTTTCAAGTGGCTTCTATTGTTACTTAAAAGCCTATCTCTGGTTATCATCACAGGCTAAGAAAGGTAAGGTGTATACACCAGCTCCGCTATCAGTAGTGTTGCCACTGAGCTTCGCTATCGGCGCCGCCATTGTTCACCCCTCTTTACCATTCTCCTTATTTTATCTTCTCTTTTTTTTCTTCACAACCACTAGCTCCACCACTAGCAGCACTGCTTTGCAGTCACCGTCATGCACCCACAGGCACTGCTGCCTCTCTTCCTCCGCTCCTTCTTCTCTTTCTTCCCATTTCCCTCTTTTTTTTTCTTTTCTCCTGTCTTTTCCCATTTCTTTTAGTTGTTTCTTCCTATTTGTTTTATTTATTTACTTTATTATTATTTATTTTTATAACATATATGGCTACCATCCTAAATTATAGCCAAAATATCTTGGCTAATCACCTTTTTACTCTTCATGGTTTCAATTATTTTTATGATATCCCAATTTCCCTTTTTTAATCCATTCTTTAAATTTTTTTTATAAATTGTTCTGACCCCATAAAATTCCATTTTTAGTCCCATAAATCCATTTAGATTATTTAAACTTTAGGTCATGAAATCCCCAAGTAAAATCAAGAATAACTCAATATTATTAATTCAGTTTTATAATTTTAAATTTGTCCTAAAATCAGCTTTGTCCCCTGCTTAAAGTTCATTGGCATATTCCCCTTCCCCTTCTATTCTTCGTATTCCATTTTTCAGTTTACCTAGTGGCTTTATTTTTGAATCACATTTTACTCAAGATCTATTTAAAGTAAAACCTTCTGTTCTATCCAAATTTGTATGCTTTAGGTCCTCGAGCATCGTGCATAAACCCCTGAATTTTTTGGATGTTACATGGTTGCTATAGGGGCAAGTCATTCTTAAGTAGTCTAGAGGGCTTTTCCCAGTTTCTCTTACTGATCCTAGCCCATTTCTTTTTAATCTTCATTATACTTGTATTCCTATCACTATGTCATTCTCCACCTTGATGTTGCTGTTATCGAAGGCCATTGCGACCAACAAGATCCTTAGGGTTTTGTCACTAGGTACAACCTCAAACATGTGTCTTATTAGTTTTTCTAGGACTAGCGCAACAAAATTTTAAAATTTTTGGGAAAACTAAACATCAATTAAATAACCTGAAAAAATCAAAATGTTATTTATAGTAACTAGTAGCATTTTAGATGTTTACCATAAATAACTATTAGCAAATTTCTTCTTTTGCTCTACACACCAAGTTGTCACAAATCACAGTGTTTCTCAAAGTTAGGGAACCTCCAAAGTATCCGCATGATAAGATTGAGGAGCATATGTGTAGATTGATAGGGGCTAGTAAGCAAACTACATGAATAGAGAAGAAGAAGAAGAAGAAGGAAAATAGGAGAGCTTATGCATGTTTTTTGCCTCAAATAGAGAGCAAAATGTGTGTTTGGTGGCTATTGAAAATATGTCTATTTATTTCTTAATAAACCCTATATAGGTCAAGTTTTAACCTTTAAAAACTTACCTTGAAAAGTGTAATGCCTGATATTCCCGAGGTCATGAATTTTAACTTTTAGGACATGAATTGGATTTTCTTACTAATCAGTAGTACATGACATAAATAGGCTATGAGTGTAATTTGATATGAAAATAAGGACATTTAGATGATTAATGGGTGATAGTGAGTATGATTATGAACAATGAAACTCAAGGTCATGAATAGTGACTCTCAGGGCATGAGCAAAGTTTTTACTTTTACTGATCAAGGGTACATGTTACAAATAAGCTATAGATGTAGTTTGGCATGGAAATGAGAATATTTGAATGGTAAACGATTGATAAAAAGTGTGTTCATGAATAGTGCGTTTCAAGGTGAATAGTGTTTCCCGAGACCCGAGTTACACTAATGTTACAAGATGAAAGCATTAATTATAAAATATTTTTTTAGGAAATTTGAAGTGAAAACAAAGTCCTTAAGATGGCTAAAAACATTAATGAAGTTTTTACGATAGTGTTTTACGAATAGTGATATTAAAGCTGAATTAAAAAATTTCATTTTTGCTCAAATGGATGCCAAATTGCCATAACCTGATACTCAAAAATTCCCAGGAGTTTAATGGAATTTGAATTAGAATTTTTGCAACTCATGGGAATCTTATAAAAATCAAATGAAGAAAAAATGGCCATTTTAAAATAGATTTTCAAGGTTTTTGAGTTCATTTTTTGGGGGCTTTTAATGAATAATATGTCTGATTATTTGGGACCATAAAATGTGTTAATTAATGAAGGAATTGAAAAACATAAATGAAAGTGGTATAAAAAAAAAGGTTTATAAGCTTGAATATTGTAAACCATTGGATCCACTTAAGTATGGATATTAGCCCTTGGATTTGAAGTATAAAAAGGTTAATATGGCTACCTAGAATAGCCCTAAATATGTGAATTCTAGTAGCCTTATCTTTTTTTCTTCTTTCCTCACATTGGAAGCCATGGGAAAGCTTCTCATGCTCTCCTCATCCTTCCAAACCTGAAATCTTCGTATGCAAACACCATTTTCAAGTCTTTAATCATCTATAATGGGATTTTTCACCAAGCTTAAAAGCTAATATTAGAGAATTTTGGATTTTAAAAGAGACATGAATAGTGAAGTGAAATTGGTAAGCATGGTTTTCTTGGAGTTTTATAATTTTCAAGTAATGTTTAAGACCCTAAATGATATACTATTAAGTTAGATTTTGAATTGGTGGGATGTGTGAACTAATATGGATTTTTTAATATTATAGATGAAATAGTAACCAATTATTGTATAAGTAGTTGTTTTTGAGTTTTTATAATTTTTAGGGATGTCATTTGATACCAATTAAAGTATCTTTAAGTCAATTTAAGTTTTGGACAAGTGTTGAAATTTATTTGGATTTTTTTGTATGTTAGATTTGGTATGTTTATAAAGAATTGTGAAGTAGGCTAGGAGAGAGAGGAAGCAATGGTTTAGAGGAGCTTATTAGTTTCATTAACACTCCAAGTAAGTGTATTCAATTAAATATGCATTGTGTGTGTGAAATTTGTTACTTAAAGTATATGTTTATTTGCTTGAATTGCATAATTGTTAGGCATGAGTAAATATGATTAAAGTGTTTATTAGATGTTTATTAGATGCTTAAAATGGGAATTGAGCAAACATCTAGATGGTACGGGTGTGTAGGCAATATGGTCGAATGTGTGACCAAGTGTGCTTGTGCGTTATCGGTTATTTTGTGTGTTTGATACATGTATGGTGTATATGGTAAAAGTATGTTAGTGTGGAGTTTGTATTCATAAATAATGCTTGAATTGTATAGATTATGTTAAAGACTTAAGTGGCCAAATGTGTTAACCATAGAAGGATTAAGTAGATGGTGATTAAAGTAATGAGCATACGGATCATAACATGATTACATGTGAATTTACAATAATTGTGGTATATAAAGTGATATAAGAAACCATTAACCTTAAAAATGTATATGATGGAATAAAAGATGTTATGCATGGTTTTATGGATAAGAGTTTTGTTTGCAATAAAGTATGTGAATATAACTTTATGTTATTAAGTGGCATGTATTATGTTATCATAAGTGTGTAATTAGACATATTATGGAAATGAGTCTAGGATAGTGAAAGGGTAAGTAAGTATGTATGCTCCAAGTAAGGTTTAAGAATTGAGTATTAAGGTGATCATTAGGCATGAATGGGTATGATAGCATAGTCAAAGTGAAGAATTTGATGTTATCGAGATGATCATGTCTTGGCTAGAATATATATTAGGATGTAGTATGTATGAGGTTATGATGTGTATGAACTTTAATATATTATGACTAATTATGAAGTAATAAGGTGAAAAGTATATTGGTATGTGTGATAAAAAGAATGAATGATGACATGTATATGCATAAAAATAATGTTATGAAAAAAAATATGATGTAATGATATTTAATAGATATGCAACTGTGTTATGAAAAGCATAGGAATGCCTTATTTGTCTTAACCATAAAATATGGCTTATAAGGAATGTAAGATGGATTGTGCACTATGGTTAGTGAAACAAATCATGGTAAGAAGGTAAGTATATAATTCAAAATGTGAGACATGTATGCATTAATGATGCTATGTGACTCTTATGCAAGTGGCATAAGTATGTAGGT
>CANXYI011480590.1:0-10660 GCA_948208565.1 Hura crepitans
AGGGATGTAAGAGAAAGCCCGCAAACCAAGTAGAATTCCCTAAAAAAACCAAAGAGAGCCAAAAAACCTACAAAAGGCTAGAAAGGGATACCTTATGGACATCACATGATGGTCACATGGACAACCTAGACATGGCCAAAATTTCACTCATCTTTGGTGAAAAATGAGACCTCTTTTATGGGTCCCATGAATTTTTAAAGCCTTACTATATAAACCTTTTTTTTTTGGAAGGGGGCTATTTTAAAGAGAAAAATGATTTTAGAAAAAAAAAAACTATACACTTATCATCTTCCTCCTTTTTTTAAACCCTAAAACCCTAAATCCTCTATTTACCTCTATTGACAAAGCTTGAAAAAAGGGATTTTTACTTGAATCTTGATAAGGTATATTTTACCTTTTGAAGATCTCTAAATTTTAATGTAGAAACACTTGAGGAAACCCTAATAAGGGGCTTCTCCTTTTTATCTCCATTCCTCTATTTTTGTGAACTTTATCTTGCCTTCAAAATCCATTTTCTTCTTTTATTCTTCTTAAATTTATGACCCTCTATAATAATGGAGTTTTAAATTATCTATTTTGATAGATTTACTCCATTAAAAAGGTGAGATCTATATCTATTTTTTATTTATCTTTGATTACCATTTATGATTCATTTTTGTGTTTTTTTATCATTGATGTGTGCAAAGAGTTTATGCCATAACGTTGCCTTTTTATGTGTCATTTCTTTCTTTTATTTTCATCTTCTTCCTTAATGATTTTTACCTTTTATTTTTTATCTATAATACATATGCTCATTGTATTAATTTAATTGTTTCTTTAAATTATGTTGTTCATGCTCTTGTGTATGAGTTTGATTTATTTTGGTTCTCAATTATTTTTGTTTTTGTGTTTATCTTTCCTCTGTGCTTTTGATTTGGGTTGGAAAGATGGGTATGACAAAGTAATATTTTGCCAATTTTTTTTTTATCTTGAGATAGTGTTTTTCATGTGTCTCTAATGTTGAAGCAAATAGTCTAAGTGGACATCTAAGATGTCCTCATGGCCATATTAAGATGTGTACATGGCTATATTTAAATGGCCATATAGTCATCCCAAGATAGCCACTTAAGACATCCTCTCAAAAGTTCATTATCTCCTTTTTATATGTCATTAACTTTTGATTTAGTGATTTATTATTCTAACGATGTCTTGATGATTTATTAGTTCTATGAGAGACTAAGATAATTTTTTTGAGATTTATTTTCATGTATTTTGATTTATTTTTTGATCTGTAATTAATTTTTTGATTTGGTAATTTAGATTAGTTGTAGTAAGATTTTCAGTTGAAATTAGTCACAAAATTTCCTGTATAATTCCATATATGTTGTAATGTGTTAGTTAAAATGATTTTTTATTTCACTAAAACTCAAAGTCACATAAATTTTTTATAGAAAATAAAGGCTTAATTGCATAAAAATAAAATTTTTAAGGACTAAAGTACAAAATTGCCAAAATTGCTTTAATTTGATGAAAATAAGGCATTTAATTAATAAAATTTTTAATTAATGTATTTTTGAGGACCAAAGTCCTTCCAGCCAAAAATTATTTGAATATGAGGAAAAACATTTTTATATAAAAAAAGGATTTTAAGTGAATAAAATGATTTTAGAACTAATGTTTCAATAAACCCAAAAATGATTTAAATTGATAGAAAAGCTTTTTGGAACAAAGTTCCATATTCTTATAAAATTGATTTTAATAAAATATAGCATTTTTTTAAGTAATAAAAAAGCTTTTTTTGGAACCAATGTTCTATTTGTCTAATAAAATTGTTTTTGGAGCAATGTCCTTGATATAATGAATTGGCTCGATTTCATGTATGTGAATATTTATTATTTAAGTTAGATGCATGGTCTTTTATTTATTCAATTTCAATTGATTTTAATGTGCAAAAATATATTTATTTATTTAATTACCATAGTTGTATGTTTAAGGGATATGATAAAATTAGAATTGTTGAGGTGAGAACTAGTATTATACAGTGGGCATGAATAAGAGAAAATTCTCAAACTAGGAATCTTTTTGGTTTACTTACTCGACTAACCACCTAGGTGGTGGCTTACACTGACCATAAGGTAAATCACCTTATGGGGGACACTTGAGCTTCTATCATTTTGTCGAATTTGGAACATGCCTTTTGGAGACTCGTTCTAGTTCGACAGTGCCTACGATTGAGGTACTTCTAGCATTCCTATAACAAGTGACTAACCTATTAAGCCATGTCATAAGTGTCATACTAGTATTGCCTCTTTCATAACCATGCCCTCAATTGCCACTAGTACAACTTGTAAAGTTTATAAGAGAGTGGGTCCACAAGAATGAGGCTAAAGATATTAGAGGAAATAGGGAAGATGATTTATCTACAACCAAATTCTAGTTAGAGAAAATAAAGAGAATTCTGAATGATATGCATTGTACTCCTGAGGAGAAAGTCAAGGGTGCAACCTCAAATCTATATGTAGAAGCTTGTCAATGGTGGATAGAGGTGAAAGGACAAGTTGAAGCCTCCTAACCTCCTTAAAAGATTACATAAGAGTTCTTTTTATCCTTTTTCAGGCAAAGGTATATTAGAAGCATTTATTTAGAGAGCAATAGGAGGGCATTCATCCACTTTCAATAGAGGCACCTTTCTATATCACAATATGATAGGAAATTCCTAAAGTTGAGTAGATATACGCTTGTAATAGTGGTAGATGAGGAGAATAAGTGTTACTACTTCAAGGATGGACTAAATAATTCTATTAGGTTCCATATCATCGAATAAGAAATAAATAACTTCACTAAGAATACTACTCTAAATGTTGAGTAAGTGAAGCAGAGATAGCAACAAAAAGGAAAAGTAGCAAGGCAAGAAAGGATAATCTATTTACAATCCCTCTAATAATAAGAAAAGAAAGCCATCTTAGACATAATCAATTAAGTCACATAACCCTAGATCATATGTTACTTTAAGAGGCTACAGAAAATAGTATGGGTGTATAGCTACTGCAATTGCAGCTTTCAGAAAATTAGCACTGCTAGTATGTGAGCATTATAGCATAAACCACAAGTGGACCTACATATTAGTGACATAGGTTTACTTAAATATCTGACCATGGGATAGTCTATAAAAGATTATCCTAAGAAGTAAGGCACATAGACAATAACATAGGCATCTACACTTAGTATATAGGGATAAAGGAGATAAGAGAGATAGAATATAAGAGGTTAGACATAAAGGATACTTTATAGATAGTGGATAAACCTACTGAGACTATACCACTTTTTAAAGTGTATTTTATAGAGGGCAAGGAGGAGTAGAATGCATCGGATGTCATAATTGGTAAATTTTCCTTTCTTGGCTCTGATATATTTACTCTTATTAATCCTATTTTAATACATTCATACATCTACATAGCTCCACATGAGGATAGTGGTTTGCATTTTGAGATGTTAGAGTAAGAGATTTTAGTGACCAAATTATAAAAGAACTATCTATTTACAATATTATCTTTCTCTATGTTTGACATGATCTAGGCATGGATTGTTTCTAAACACCAAGCCATAATTGATTATAAAAAGAAGAGAGTCACTTTTAGAACTTTAGAAGGTGAAGAAGTAGTTGTGTTTGGGATTAGATATGATGAATTATATAATGTGATATCAGCTATGGCAACTAAAATATTAATGAGAAAAGAGTGTGCTCCACTTTTACTTATGTGATTGACACCTCGATTGGGGCTTTTGGTATAGAGAACATACTTATAATTATGGAGTTTCTTGATGTATTTCTAAAGGAATTATCTGCTTTTCCACCTAAAAGATGTGATGTTTTCTATTGAAACTTTGCCAAGCACTTTTATTATTATAGCTCCTTATAGAATAGATCTTATAAAGTTAAAGGAACTCAAGCTAAAGTTGTAAGAGTTTCTTGATAAAGGATTTATTATGCGCACTGAGTCATCTTAGGGAACACTAGCACTCTTTGTTAAGAAGAATGATGGTTTTATAAGGCTTTGCATCAATTATAGGCAATTAAACAAAGTCATAGTAAAGAATAAGTGTCTTTTACCTTGCATAGATGATTTGTTTGACAAGTTAAGAGATGTTAGAGCATTTTCTAAGATTGATATGAGGTCAACTTATTACCAGTTTAAGGTTAGGGACTTATATATGCCTAAAATAGCTTTTAGAACTAGATATGGCTATTATGAGTTCCTTGTCATGCCTATTTGCTCATAAATGCTCTAGTTGCCTCATCGACCTCATGAATTATGTTTTTAAGCCTTATTTGGATCAGTTTGTAATAATGTTTATTAATGACATCATAATTTATTCTAAGACTAAGGAGGAACATGATAAGCATTTGAGGATAATACTATAGACTTTGAGAGATCATTAACTCTATGCCAAACTAAGCAACTGTGAGTTTGGGCTAGATCTAACCTCTTTTCTTAAACACATTATTTTATCTAAGGAAATTAGAATTGATTCTAGTATGATTAAGGCGTTGATTAACTGGAAACCTCCTAGTAATGTAAAAAAGATCTGTAGTTTCCTTAGACTTGTAACATAGTATAGAAGATTTGTCAAAGGTTTTTCAATGATAACTTCTCCACTCACTAAACTTTTTTGACTTCTAAATGCCAAGATAGCTTTGAAAAGCTAAAGAAGATGTTGACAGAAGCTCTTATCCTTACATAACTAGTGTCTAGTAAGGATTATGTGATCTGTAGTGATACCTCTCACAATTGCCTTGGTTTCATCTTGATGTAAAAAAGGGAAAATAGTTACCTATGCATATGGGCAACTTTAGCCTCATAAGGCCAATTATCTTACACATGATATAGAGTTAGCAGCCATTATATTTGCACTTAAGATATGAAGGCATTATCTTTATGGTGAGAATGTTATATCTACAGTAATCACAAAAGTTTAATGTACATGCCCACTCAAAAAGAGTTAAATTTGATACAAAAGAGATAGATAAAGCTAATTAAAGATTATGATTGCATCATAAGATATCATCTAAGCAAGGGCAATATGGTAACTATGCACTTAGTAGAAAGTCCATGGCAGGTATAAAATTTTTGTGAATTTCAAAGTTTTAATGTTATATTCCTTATTAATTATTAGTAGTAGTACAAGATCTTACTTTCTCTTTTTATGTAGCTTTGATAGCAATGAATGCTTCATTGAGTGTAGCATAAGATAGATCTATTATAGCTGAATTAAGGGTGAGATCAAGTTTATTATAACAAGCATAAGAAGCTCGAAGATAAGATGATAAGATAAAAACCATAGTGAAAGAAATTCAAGATAGAAAGGAAACACAATAATCATTAAAGAGTGATAATAGTTTATATAACAAGGATAGGCTATGAGTACCTAATATATTAGACTTAAGAAAAAACATCTTATTGGTGGCATATACAATAGATTAAAATATGTGTATTAGAAATAACAAATGTACCAAGATTTAAGTTCCTTTGTTGGTGGCCTAGCATGAAGAAAGATATTGTGAAATACTTAACCAAGTGTCTAGTGTGCCAATAAGGAAAAGATGAACATCAAGTTCCATTAAAGTTACTACATCTAATAAATGTACTTTAGTAGAAGTGCGAAAATGTTACCATAGACTTTCTAGAATATAACACTCGAAATTTTTAAAACTTGGGTTAGGAATTATGACCTAGATGGTTAAACTAGTTTTATAAAGGGTAAAGTTTAAAATTTATTTAAGGAGTTGAATTGTGGTTAAAATATGATTTTAAGGTAGAGTTTATTATCAAGAATGTAAATGATTGAATGAGAAAGTGACCCTATAACACCCGTAGATCGAGGTTTCATAAATAGTACCTGCAAGGCTCAAATAGTGTTCCTAAGAAGCCAGGATAACTTTGTAAGGCTAGTAAAGGTGAGTACAAGTCATGAAACTTTGATGGGCCAAAAAATGAGAAAAATGGATTAATTTAAAAATTTAGCAAAGCCAATAATTCATTTTAGGCAGTAAACTAGTGAATAGTAACCTAAAAGGAGGTTGTGCTAGGAATGACCTAGGATGTGCCCAAATAGACCTGATAATAGCATACCCTGAAGGTCAAAAATTCCAATGAGTTCATTGGTGATGGAATTTTAATTTTCTAGGGTTGTTTGATATTTTTTTTTAAATTTCTTGTTATAATGAGTGAATGTTACACCCACTTGCCATTAGAGTTTGGACTTGAAGTTTTGTGAGCCTGTAACTAAGCCTAATCAAGGATTTTTAAAACAAAAGCAATAATTTTTAGAAGTCTATTACAATTTTTAAATTTCTCAAAGTTTAGGTTCAAATATGATTTTTCTAAACCATTAGATTACCTAGTGGCACCATCTAACACATCCACTACTAATATATAAGGGTACCCCATACTTGTATATCATTTTATATATGTGAGGAAGTCATCTTCAACCTTTAGAACACTAGAGAAGTGATGCCATTCCAAGAGAGCTCCCTTTCTATTTTTGCTTCAAACCTACCTCTAAACACCACCATTTTTGACAAGTCTCATATGGAAATGAAACCTCTATGACCTTTAGATTTCATTTCTACCTTTAAAATCATCTAAAAAACTCACTTTTGGAAGATTAGTGTATGAGGTAAATAGTGCCATTTTTAAGTGTAATTGCTCCTTTTTGAGTTTTGATCTTAGGTTCATGTAGTCCTTGGTATAAGAATTTCTATTTAGAGTTTTCTATGACTTTATATGAATTTTAAATTGTCAGAGTTCCATAATGTATGTTTGAGGAGAGATATTAAAGAACAAAGGCAAACCAGGCCTAGAATAGTGGGAAAGGGTGTATATGTACCTTAGTATGTGGATTTAATACAATAAATGCATACCAACATGTGTTTGTATGTGTACATGCATGAACATGTGTCTAGAATTTGTGGTTTATATATATGTGTGCTTGATTTAATGTAATATGCATGCTATGAAACAAATTGGATATGATAAGGATGATGTGGATGTGTTTTGGATGTGAAAAGTATGTGAATATTCATGATGTATGTATGGTCATATGCATGACATATATGTCATGACATATGTATATGTGCCTGATGTGTGTACATGATGTATGTTAACCATGATGTATTATAATGGTAATAATATGTGTAACATCAATGGGACATGGCATGTGAAAATATATGTATGGTTATGGCATAATGGATGGTTGTGGTCATATATGGTATTATGATAATGATTAGTGTATGTAATGTATGATAAGAAATTTGTAAAGGAAAATGTATACTAAGTGTAAAGTAGAATTTATTATGTGGCATATAATGAGGTATATGAATTTAAGTACTTATAAAATTTACTTGGCATTAAAGATTTATGATAAAAATAATGATGAAGTATGGTGATGGAAATGTAACATTATGTGAGATATAATGGCATGATATATTATGGTATGAGGCTATGAGAAGAATGAGAAATAACCAAATGAATAGTAAAAGAAATAACCAAATGAATAGTAACATTTACATAAATGACCCATAACTATCTAGTGAACAAATTGACTTATAACTGTCTCGTAAAAATGAGCATATGAAATTGACTAATAACTGTGTCTTAATAACATGGGAATAAATAAAATAGATGAATAGTAAATGAATAAAAATAATTAATAACAGTTAGCCCAATAGTTTGACACCCACTAGATTGGTTGACCTATCAACTAGGGATTAGCAATTGCTAAAGACTTTATGCCTTTAGGGCTATTACTTTGATGATTTTGATGTTGAGTGCAGCTACTAAGGTCATGATGATGGCCACTACACTATATGGGTGTAGCAAAGATTGTTCTTAAGTGGGACTATTGCCCTAGGCGAGTGCAGCTGCCGAGGTCTTAATATATGCCACTACACTATGCTAGTGCAGCAACTGAGGTCCATTACACTATGTAAGGTAGATGCAACTACTGAGGTCTTGTGATAAGCCACTATACTATGTTGGTGCAGCAGCTGAGGTCCAGTTGTGGGCTATTACACTAGGTGGGTGCAACTGTCAGGGTTTAAAATGTGGGCCACTATATAGTCTAGATTTCCCTTGTAATCTAATGTTTTAAAGTGCCATCTTTCTAACTTGGGCTTGAAAGATAAAATAAATATAATAAATAATAATAGTAAATAGTGAATGGTAAATTTATAAAATAAAGTCTATGGCATGATATAGATAATTAAATTAATAAGATAGAAGAAAAATAAATTATTATTATTATTATTATTATTATTATTATTATTATTATTTTATGACAGTCTTAGTATATTACATGATGCACGCATGACTTGTATAATGCATATGTGAATGCATGACATGCTTTTATTATATTAAATTCACCACTGAGTATTATACTCAGTGTATCAATTTTCCAATACATAGGTAGCAAATAATGTAGCTGCTTAACCTCAGTAAAGTATTGTAGTGTATCAATCTAATTTTGAGGGTATAATTTCTATACTTTTTATGATCTTATAGTAAGGCACTCATGTATAGGTGTGGAGTTAGGCTTAGTTAGAGTAACTATTGGATGTATGTAAATTTTGTGACTGATGCATATTCAATGTATGGGATGATATAATTATTTTTTTTCTTTTCTAAAAGCTATGGACTTGAGGCCATGTGTGTTAATGATTGTGAACTGTAGTGTGTTAACAAGAGATATTGAGGGTAGTGTAGATTGGTCAAGTCAGGAAAATGTTTTGTATGTGGGGCTAAAGATAACTATCATATGGACTATCCATAGAGGCAAGCTAAACCTGAAGGACAAAAGCTTCAACAACACCCTAAATTAGGGGGTAGAGATAGTTTAGAGTTAACTAGCCTAGTACCAGTTAAGGAACCAGGTCTGAGACATGAGCTCTAGCCAAACAGTATACCATCAAAGCTTGTAAGGATGCAACAGCTTCGAATGTGATTATAGGTGCATTTCTTTTATTTGATGCTCTAGTTTTGGCATTGATAGATCCAGGCTCAACTCATTCTTATATATGCATTACACAAGCACAAGATAGGGGATTAGAACTAGAATAAGTAGATGTAGACATTCAAGTTAGTAACCCAATTGGACAAAGTGTGATAATGAATAGGATATATAGGCACTATCCTTTGATGATTCAGAATCATGTATTTCCTGTAGACTTAATAGAACTCTCATTTAATGAATTTGATGTCATCTTAGGTATGGATTGGTTATCTAAACATTAGGCTATGGTAGATTGTAATAACAAAAGGCTTACCCTTAAGATAGTAGAAGGTTATGAGGTAAAAATTATAGGTGAGAGAAATTCTCTAGATAACCTCACCTCAGTTGCTACAGCAAGAAAACTGAACTGTAAGGGTTGTGAAGCCTATTTAGCTCATATAGTGGACACCAATAACTCAACACCTAGCATTGACAAGATCCCAGTTGTATTTGAATTCCCAGATGTATTTCCTAATGAGTTATTACGATTACCCCCACAAAGAGAATTTGATTTTGAAATTGAAGTGCATCCTAGTACAATACATATATCCATTACACCTTATAGAATTACACTTGTTGAGTTAAAGGAATTAAAGATGCAGTTGCAAGATCTATTAGACAAGGGTTTCATTAGACCCAATATTTCACCATAGGGAGCACTCGTGTTATTTATAAAGAAGAAAAATGAGTCGCTTCGATTGTGTATTGATTACAGACAACTGAATAAGGTGACTATGAAGAATATATAACCTTTATTAAGGATCAATGATCTTTTTGATCAGCTTAGAGGTGCAGTTGTCTTTTTAAAGATAGACATGAGATTAGGATATCATCAGTTAAGGATTAAGGAGTTTGACATACCTAAAATTGCTTTTCAGAACTAGATACGGGCATTATATGTAATGCTCATATGTTGAGGCTCTGTAAATAGTACCTCAAGATTGAAAAGTGTGCTCGGAGTGCTGGGTCACCTTTATAAGGCTTGAGGTAGGATATACTAGCCATTAAACTTTAAAAGGCTCAAAAAGGGTGGAAATGACTCAATTTAAAAATTTAGATGAACTAATAAACTCTTTCGTGCCGTAATCTAATGGGTTATAGGCTCAAACTGAGTCAAGCTGGGAATGACCTAAGATGAGCCCAAATAGACTTGAAAATATCATACCCTAAAGGTTAAAAATTGTAATGAGGCCAATAGAGAAGGAATTTTAATTTTATGAGGTCATTTGAGAATTTTTAGTGTTTTGGCAAAATTACAATTTTTTGAGAATTTTTGCTAGCCTATCTCCCGAAGGAATTTGACTGTGAAATTTAGTGTACCTCTAATTAATGGTATTTGAGGATTTTAGAAACAAACAAAATTATTTTTAAAGGTTCAAGAAGAATTCTCAAAATTCTCAAAATTCTATCGCAAATTAAGATTCTCAAAATTTTGGTTCGCTTACATCCCAAAGGAATTTTGTCATAAAATTTTATGAGCAACTAATTGGGCCTAATTTATGATTTTAAGAACAAAAAACATAATTTTTTGATGTCTGAGTGATTTTTAAAAAATCCCCAAAGTTGGCAGCCTCTATTTACTAAAAAATCAAGTCTCGAGAGTGTTCAAGTGTCATATGATATACGCCAAGAC
>CANXYI011480620.1:0-14872 GCA_948208565.1 Hura crepitans
TCATGTCCGTTCGGGCTCATCCCAGGTCATTCTCAACTCGACTAAATTGGAGCCTACGGCTCGAAATAATTTATTAGTTTTGTTAAATTTTTAAATTAAGTCATTTTCACCCTTTTTAAGTCTCGTAAAGTTTAATGGCCAATATACCTTTCCTTGGGCCTCGTGAAGGTGACCTAGCACTTTCGACACACTTTTCAGGTCTTGGGGCACTATTCTCAGAGCCTCGGTGTACGGGCATTACATAAGTGGTCCATCGAGACTCCATTATCCATAGTGTATGTGTTTCCTTGAGTATGGGCTTAATAAATGGAAAGTAAAGAAAAATAAATATGCATTTCATAATGTATGATATTTTGAAAGATTGCTTAGTGCATTGTCTGTCTTTGTGATACATAGGTAAGGAGACAATTTGAGCCAACTCCTTATATCATCAAAATTATTAAGAAAAGGTGATTCTTTTGGTATCTTTTTGGTACATATATCTAGATTATGTGATGTATAGATCTAAAGCACCCATATGATATAAATGTTGGGAAAAGTGGGCTTAAATTGTATGTAAATGTAAATTTTGGATTTCAAATGTCTATAACTTTATTAAAGTCAGTTTTAAACTGTTTTGCTTGTATGATATTATTTTTGTTGTATGGTTTTTGATTCTGAGATGTTGATTGATTGGGGTGATAAGAAGGATCACAGAAGTTATGGAATGAGTTGGAAATGTTTATAGAAGTTTGTTTTACTATGTAAGTTACTATTCATATTTAGGTTAGTGTCTCAATACAGTTGTTATTTGCCAGATTTTTGGCACGGAAATTCCTAGATGTGAATTGAACCTAGATTTTGAAATGTTTTTGTTAACATATATTTTTAAGAAAGACTTATTTTATAAACAAGGTTCTAATCATAGTTTAATGAATTAATATTTCATAAGAGTTCATATAATGTGTTTTTGTGTGCATCCCTTACTTGGGTTTGGCAACCGGATCGGGTAAGGGTGTCACAACTAAAACTTGGCATTCTTCTATAATAGCTTAGTTAATAGGGAGGCAATAATAAAAAAAACCCCTTTGGAAACCATATGAAATATCCTACCAAACCTAAGAAACTTTTAACTTTTATTACATTCTCAGGTTGTTTCCATTCAATTATGGCTTTAATCTTTTTAAGATCTACTCATACCCCATCAACCGATATAACATGGCCAAAAAATGCCACTTTATCAACCTAAAAATCACACTTGCTAAATTTGGCATCTACTATTTATCTCTTCTACTATACTAGCCCAAATGCTCATTATGCTCTTCCTTGTTCTTAGAATATACCAATATGTGATTTATGAACACAATTACAAACCAATTCATGTAAAAATGGAAAATCCAGTTCATAAGGTCCATAAATTCCACTGGTCCATTTGTCAAATAAAAAGCATCACAAAGAACTCATAATGCCTATACCTTGTTATGAATGCCATCTTATGCACATCTGTATCTTTCATTTTTAGCTTATAATAAACTGACCCTCAGTCTATCTTTAAGAACACACTTGCTCCCTTAAATTGATTCAATAAATCATCAATCTTAGGGAGAGGATACTTGTTCTTCACTATTAGTTTATTCAATTACTGGTAATCAATACATAACCTCATTAAACCATCTTTTTTCTTAAGAAAAAGCATGGCAAACACCATGGTGAACACTAGGATGAATGTAACCCTTATTAGGCAACTCTTGCAACTAGGTCTTTAGCTTTTTCAACTATATTAGTGCCATTCCATAAGGTGCAATGGGCATTTTTATCGCACTTGGTACCAACTTAATGCCAAATTGAACTTCTTTTTTAGGTGACAAACTTGGTACATCATTAGGAAAACACCCTAGAAATCCTTAACTACAGGTATATTTTGAAGTTCAGGTATAACTTTCTAGGTATCCCTCATATGATCTAGATATGCTTGGCACCCACATCTAACAAACTTCCTTAGTGCTATTGCAGATATCAGATTATAGAGGAAATAAGATCTTTCCCACAATTGTTACTTTTTCATCATTAGCTATCTTAAGAGTTATCCTCTTAAGCTTGTAATCCATAATCACTTAATGCTTGGACAACTAATCCATAAACAAAATCACATCAAAATCATCAAAGGGTAGCTTCATTAGATTTGGTAAGAATTCACATCCTTGATGGCTTAATAAATAATCTTTGTACACTTTATTCACAACAAAACAATGTCATAAAAGATTAGAAACTAAAACCTCATAATCCTTTAGTTTAGCCTTAAAGTTCCATTTTTGGGACAATACAGGACAAATATATGAATGAGTAAATCTAAGATCTATTAATGCATGCACAAATGAATCAAAGATAGAGTATGTACCAGCTATGATGTCTAGATCATCCTCCTCTTCTATGGCTCAAATAGCATATGTACGAGCTAAAGCAAGAATATCTAACTTTTGTAATGTCACAAATATAGATCTCTAATAACCCCTCTAGTTATCTTGCTTGCCAAACCTCTTTCTAGAAGATACAATAGTTCTAGCCTCTCTCGACTGCCTATTAACATCTTACATCTTAAGATAATGACTAATCTTGAGGTCAGAAGACCCATATCTTAAACAAGCACTAGATAACTTTTAACAAACACCACCATGCATCTTGCCATAATGCTCACATAAACGAGCTATAGAACCTTTAGTAATAAACCTTAGAGCACTAGCAATTTATGTAACTCTATAATCTCTTTTACCACCACTCTTGTTCTATATAAAAGAACCTTGTGTTTGTGAGGCTTTCTGCTTCTTGCCCGAGGCAAAAGAAACACCACCTTATCCTTGCCCTCTCTTATTCTATCCCTCATTCTTCCTATTTTGATCTTGTGTATTGATGTCTTTCAACTCTATGGCAGTGGACACTAATTTAGAGAAATCTTTGATCTGGCTAGGTGTCACACTAGATCTAATATGGTGAAACCACCCTAAAACTGCTCACATCTAGCTACTTCAATAGGAAATATATCCTCAGCATACTTAATTAGCCTGAGAAATTCTTTTTCATATTCAAAGACTGACATTTGGTGTTGCTTGAGATATATAAACTCTCTACATCTTTCCTCTCTAAAGGATTCTCTATTATACCTTTTTTGAAGCTCTGCCTTAAAGAACTGCCATGTAATAGCCTCAGTAGGTTTCCATTTTATTAGTGTCTTCCATAAATTATAGGCCTTTTCTTGTAAAAGATATCTAGTATAAATCACCCTTTCCTTATCAGTACATCCCATCTATTCCAAAATCTTAGCTGTCTTCACCAACTAATATTCTGCCATTGCAAAATCTTTCTTTTTAAGGCCTTTAAACTCTTCAACGTTCATTTTTCAGAGTCCCTCAATAATGTTTCTCCTCCTAGGTTCTAGTGGAGCTATTAAAGGCTATGGCTATAACATATTCATAGTAGCCTACCTCAACAACTGTATATACTTGTGTAGCATCACTTTTTAACCCTGAACTTAAGGAAAAAACTCAGAAGTAGTAAGCTCTCTAATGTTATCCACACTCATAGGTACGTATCTCAACCTCTATATTAATTGCTTGATGAGATTTATGGGACATGATTCATTATAGCAATAGAGAGCACTTTACATCAGAATTCACAGCTATGTATCCAATGCAATGCTTATGCACTTCAATTCCCACATATGCAATTACATGTATAATGGACTTAAGTTTAAGCAAGCAAGAATTGCCTCAACCTGGCTCTAATACCACAAATGTGATACCCCTTTTATTGATATCCTAAACCCCTTAAATAGGCAATCCATAAATGCTAATAGGAGGAATGCCATATTGTGTGCCTAATACACTAGAAACACTCATATACACATCACCTATTTAACAATCACATACACATACGTGTAACATTCACATCCATGTATACAAAAACCTTTTAAAAGTTAATTGTATGAAAAAAAATTGTGTAAATAACCATGTCTAGGCCATCAAACTGGCCAAAACCTTATTACATATCTAAAACTTCCATACAAACATGTAAAACAAAAGTTTATACAAATCCATTAACAAATAAACATATGAGAGAATGTTTATTGAAAACTATGATGAGATGATTAAAACTTTGTTGTGGAATTCCTCTTGCTCATGCTTCTTTTGTTGAACCAAAGCCTTTAACTTACACATGCAAATTAATCATTTTCATATGTCAACATATCAATTAGCTCATGACTACCATCATATTCCATTTTATTGTCATTATTACATGATCAATGCCACTTATCATTAAAAAAATCTTATTTAGTTCATTTATTAATTGGCACTTATCATTCAATCATCACATTCAATTTATTTAGTTGCCTAATGTAACCTAGACCCAATAGGCTAGATAATTGGGTTCGTACGATGAACGACGGAGTTACATGGCTATACCTATAAACAAATATATATACATAATGACTGATGATCTCACATGTCCATGCCCATAACAGTTGTACAGTGTCCTCTACATAGACTCAGTGGTTGTAACCATAAATTAGATATGTACACTAATCATTAACCTTACGTGGCTATGCTTGCACAAATATATAATTGTCAAGTGATCACCAGTCTTACATGACTGCACCCATCACATAAAGGTTGCCTGATTAAAGGCCAAATCAAAAGAATTGTAGTACTGCTAAGACCCTAGTAGGTATGCCAACATATCCAAATGTTATACAAAGTCTAGGAGTACATGAGCTTATTATCCATTTATTCTCTTTTACATGCCAATCCTTCCTTTAAAAGAAGTCACATATACATCATGTACAATCAAGTTGTACAATGAACATATATACTCATACTTATTCAATTCACATTCATGTCTACTCATAGATCACATTCACTTTCATATACAAATCACATTGATGCCTTATATAAATTATAGCACTATCATACTCAATGGTATGTCACAATCATCTTAGATGTTGGTTTCAATTATGTTCATAGCATGTCAAGATCACATATTGATAATAAGCTTGTATCTTAATATTTATACATCATAAGCATACCTCATATGTAATAAATCAATGATTCAAAGATCCATATTTCAATTTTAGAAGTATGCATACTCACATTCTACTAGAGCATCAAATATATTAGTTATAATGCGTATCCAAATTTTAGCAAATAATAACAATATTTCATTGCTTTTCTCATTTAAACAATGATAATATAATTCACATATATGTAAAACAAGCCCTTAAAACACATCCTCATTGATTTAACAAATTTATAAAATTAATTGGGCTTATAAAGTCCCAAATAAGAAGCTTAAAACTCCAGTTAAATCAATTTTTAATATTTATTTGATAAATCAATCATAATTTTGCAGAAACCATGAAATAATTCCATTTAAATTCAAATCTCTATAAAATAGGGTTAAAATCTTTTAAACTAAATAATAAAATTGTTAGAAAATCATTTCAAATAGATTAGAATTGATTTAAATGAAAAACCATTGAAAATTGGAATAAAATCACATTTTACCTTATCACTAGGCACCTCATGGTTATATGGCTTAGAAGGCTCATAGTCATGAGCCAGTCAGCCTATCAGCCATGAGGTTGTGTTCAAGAGGCCTTATGGCCATGTGAAAGACCCCCTCATGGCTGTGAAACTTGATGAACAATAGCTCTTTAAAATCAATTTATGCAGCAAAACTTGAGAAAATTCATGCAATTTTAATCCAAACTCTTCCAAATCAAAACATATTTGTGACACCCCTTACCTGATCCGATCGCCAGACCCGAATAAGGAATGCATACAAAAATGCATTATTTGAGCTCTTCTAAAATCTTAACTTATTAAAACATAAATTAAACCTTGTTAATAAAATAAGTTTTTCATAAAAATATGAGTTAACAAAAACTTTTCAAAATCTAGGTGTAATTCACATTTGAGAATTTTTTGTATAAAAAACCCAATAGCATAACAGCTGCATCAAGACATTAACTTGAATGTGAATAGTAACTTGTATAGTAAAACACGTTTTTATAAACAATTCCAACATATAACCTAAGGCCTATGATCCTCCTTATCACCCTAATAAATTGACATCTCAAAAACACAAACCATGCTATAAGAAGAACATTATACAAGCATAATAGAATAAAATTGATTTTAAAAAAGTTACAGATAATTTAAAACCTTATTTTACATTTCAATACTATTTAGGCCCACTTCTTCCCAAAATTACATCATATGAGTGTTTACATTTATACATCACATTATCTAGATATATGTACCAAAAATATTCCAAAAGAATCACATTCTCTTGATAAACTTGGTGACTCAAGGCTTTAGCTTAACTTGTCTCTACTTATGCATCACAAAGATAGACGATGTGCTAAGTAATAGCTTAGTGGTGTAATCAAAATAACTTGTGTAATCATGCCATAAAATCTCATATATTATGATGTGAAACATGAATATTCATTTTTCATTAAAAATGAAAGCTTATTACATATTATACATATGTGCATTACCAATATAAACATAGGTACATTGCATCATAAAATCACGCATCATTCATAATGTTAGATATCATGAAAACCATATTCACTCTTGTTTATTATCTATTTATTATGCTTATACTCATGGAAACACATATACTATGGTTAACAGAGTCTCAATGTACCACCTAGGCCTTAGAAATAATGTAGGCCCTATACGCATCAAACCCAAAGGTCAAAACATTAACATAGGACATGAAGGTCAAGCATAAACATAAGACCCATAGGTCAAACATATGGTGGCCAATACAACCTCTATGAATCCATAGGTTCATCAACTAATGTAGGTTTAAAGACAAGATTAACATAAACCTGAAGGTCAACACATATCGTAACCTAAAGGCAACATAATAACCTAAAAGTTCATGCATCACAACCCGAAGGCTACAGAGGTAGCAAAGTACCCTAGTAGTTGCCATCACTCCTAGTTCACCAATTAACCATCCAATTAGGCTATTTATTTGCATGGGCTACTAACCAATTTTATTTTTAATTTAACCTTATTAAGATAGTTTAACATAGCTTTTAAGATAGTTTAACAAAGCTTTTAATTAATTTGGTTGGCCAACTAATGACCAAACCCAAAAAATGTATATTATCACTTATTTAACACCCTTGTTCTTGTTAAGCATGATTTTGCGTCATCATAACATACAAAGGTTATATCATAATGCCATCAATATGTATGTCATATACATAATAAGCATACATAAGGCACACATCCAAAGAATTCGACTATGTTGAGATAAAGATTAACCCAAACATTCATTAATCATCTAATACATTATCTCATGTAATATAATTCATCATTAGCCATATTATTACATTAATGTCTCATTATGTTATATTTGCACATTAATGATCTCAAATACACTATGGTGTATATACATAACCATTTAGGCATACTTTCTTTACAAGTATGTATCTTGCATTCTATCATGCTACACATGCCATTTCATGTCCATATGATCACTCATACCCACATAGTCATTTTGCCAAGACATCATACATGTATAAATTTGCATTCTTTCTTATTACACATGGAATCACAATTCCTCATAGTCATTGACATTCATATGATCATGCACCATTCATAACATGCCTAATGTAAAACCTATACATACATATATATACCATTCAGCCATTCGGCCATCATGTCTCCAAGCTTTCATAACCCTCATTCACTTAAATCATATATCTTATCTCATATCCATAAAAGACACATACATCCATTCATGGGCATACATCATCTATAAATACATATATGAAACATACTTACATACATATACACTAAAACTATACAACATTATACCATCATACATAATCACATAATTCTAACATCATTAAATGCCTTACACTTATCTAACATCATTAAACATAAATTACAAGCATTAATTATCATAATAGCTCATTTAAACATAAATAAACACATATGCATAATACACACATATTAGGGCATATTCTAATTTGTAAAATTTGTTTTGATTATAATTACTTTTGGTTTCTAAATGTACCCACGAGGATTATCTAAGCCTTCTCCTTGCCTTTACTTCGTATTTTGTCGAGTTCTTCAACTATCCATAATAGACTCAATACGTAAAAATTCGTATAAAATGAACTGGACTCTAAAATAAAAAAGTATAAACACACTTTTGGTGTAACACCCATATGCTAAGATCTTATGAATAGTGTTATCTAGGCCCGAGTGATGTTCCCCGCGGTGCAGGCTATCATTCTAAGTCCAATGACTGGCATATTAGCCATAAAAATTTTTGACGGGCCTGAAAGTGGTCAAAACAAATGAAATAAAAATTTTAGCAGAACCAATAATTTATTTCAGATCAAGAACTACATGTTTACAGAGATAAAATGAGGTCAAAACGGGATAGCTCTGGGAAGTGCCTAGATGGTCTCAAAAATATCATACCCTGAACCTAAAAAATTCCATTGAGTATGATGGAGGAGGAATTAGAATTTTTTGAGTTCAACATATATTTTTTTGGAGTATTTTATTTTAGCGGGTGAATAATGCCAGAAAGTCAACTATTGACTTTTGATTTGAAATTTTATGTGGGCCTTCGGGACACTAAGCGAGGATTTTTAAAACTTGAATGAATATTTTAGGAGGTCCAGGGAATATTTTAGGAATTTTTAAAGGTTAAAGCGGGCATATGATGAATAACGACCCTAGCTCCCGAAGGAGTTTCGAGCGAAAATTTTGTAGGGCCTTTAGTGACTATAATTGAGGAATTTTAAAATTGAAATGGTAATTTTTGGAGGCCTATAGAATATTTTGTGAATTCTTGAACCAAAAACTGATGTAAAATGCTAAAAATTGGTTTGGTGACCATTTGGTCCAATCCAATATGTCCAACCCATCACCCATAAGAGGTTACACATATGTGTACACCACACATATAGCCATAACTCCATTTTCCTCCTTAAAAGCTCTAAGCTGACACCAACCATAGTAGAACCACCATTTTTGGCAAGTTTTCTCTCCCTTAATCCAACCTAAATTCCATGAAAAAGCCATATAATTAGAGCCTCCATAATCCTTAGGCATCAATTTCCCCATTAATTTAAAGAAAGAAGCTCAAATTGGAGAGTTTTCACACTTGGGTGAATAGTGCCTAAAGTAGGTAAATGACCTTAAATCCCATTTTTTATTTTTGGTATTGGTAGTCTAGGGAGTTCTAAGAATCCCTATGGTTTTAGAATTCAATTTGGAGTTATGGGTATTTTTGTAGGAATTTTCAAAGTTAGGAAGTTTGTATGGAAAGTGGAGAAATGGTGGCTCAACGTGGAAGAAAAGGAATTCAATTCTGGAGTGGCTTCAGGATGATAGGGCATCCACAGTAAGTGAATTTACCCAAAACATATCATGTATGTTAGGATAAAATAGGATTAAAAGTTGGAGTATATGTATGGAAGTTTTGTTTTCATGTGTGCTCATGTGTGGATGTATGTGATATATGTGTTAGGATATATAAATTGATAATATATGATGGTTAGGATGTAATTTGGATGTGATAAGGATGTGTGGGTATACGATGCATGCATGATCATATGTATGTCATGTATGCCATGTTGTGAGCATGAATGTGGGGATGGTAACATGTGAAGTAGGATGGCATTAGGATGTATGGCATGTATGCCATGGTATGACTATGGATGCATGGTATGAGTACATGGAATGTAGGATGGTAATATGGAACTTGAATAATGTATTTATAGAGGGGATATAGAAATAAGAAATGGAAAATTATAAAAAGGGGAAAAATTACATAAAAAGGATTAAATTAAATTATTAAATGTTAGTTAGGATTTTTACATGTAAATAATGGCCTTATAAAATAAATTAGATGTACAATAATTGGATGGGGTGAGGTAATTTAGGATACTAGGGCTTGAGGTAATGAAAAGGAAAATAGGTTGATAAATTAATAAGAAAAAGGATGCCAAGTGAATAGTAGTTCCTATGCAAGAAGGACTTAAAACTGTCTATAGTTTCGATGACCCGTAATTGTCCAGAAAATATAATCGGACGAAATAAATTCATATCTATGTCTTTTTAGCATGGAAATCAGTAGACTAAATATTTGGTAAAATATAAACGCAATTAGTTAAGGCTAGTGAAACCAAAATGAACTTAGGAGCTAATTAATTACTAAAAATCAGACTAGATAAATTAAAAGTCCAGAAAAAAATTAGTTAAGGTACACCAAATATGGATACAATTTAAGGGAAATAATATATGGATATTGTGGGAACTCTAACTTACCAAAAAAGGGATTTTAATTGACATAGACTAGGAAACATGGATACAACATAATTAAAATAAAGTACTTCATAAAATATCTAGTTAAATTAATTGACGAGGTAGGAAAAAGAAATATTTCTATAAATCCAGTAATGGTAAGACTAAATTATTAAAATTGGAAGTTTAATGGATGTAATGAAATACAAGAAAGAAATAAAATAGAAGTCATGAAATAGAATCTTTTAAAAACTATTAGGAAAAGTGAATAAGATATAGGTGGAGATAGACAATTTATGTGAAATTAATGAAAGGAATGAAATCAGAAGTGAAAACAAAACAACTTGATAAGATTACAGAATAGAGAAGGGTATATAATTGATAAATGACATTGGGTATGGCAAGGAGTTGTACCTATATGGATGCAAATGGAAATGTGACTAAAGACATGACGTGACAATGCACTTATTATTGAGATGTTTCTTTAAAGATAATTGTGTAAGTTTTTGTCCTAAAATGGAATGTAAGGATGAAAAATGATCTGAGGATGCAAAATATTAATAATTACAGTTTAAAAATGGTTAATGGCCTATTAGTTAGATACCCATTGGATGGGTTGACCGGTTAACTAGGGGATAAAGCAGCTGCTAAGTAGTCTGTCCTTTTAGGGCCCACTACCATGTATTTATGATGGATATTCAGAGTGGTCTATAGACGGGTCCCTAGGTATCCATCCTTTTCCTAATTGATATGTTTGTGGATATTGGGAGTGGTCTATGGACGGATCCCTTCTATCCACCTTTGTGCTATTGATTGTTATGATTTGTAGATATTGGGAGTGGTCTACAGACGGGTCCTTGCTATCTACTAGTTCGATATTAGGAGTCATCTACGGATGGGTCCCTGTTATTGGGTGAGGTATTTACAGCTACTTAGGCCCTAAAAGTGGGCCACTGCATAGGACGCATCATGCTGTTCGGTGTCTTAAAGTGACATCTATCTTGTATGGGCCTTGAATGTAATAATATAGTTTCCTCTAATGTAATAATGTGACTTGTATAAAAAGATAAATGGAACTTAATGTAATAAGTGACTGGACATATAGTGTTGAGATCAATGAGTGAACCTATGAAAATTTAATGGGACTTCTTAAAAGGATATAAGATTGAGGGAAATTATTATTTATAATAATAAGGTTAATGACTTGTGCTTGGATGCCTATTGAATGGATCTAAAAGATAGAGGTAAACTAGTGAATAGAAATGAATGGAGGGCAATCTATGCAAGTAATTTAACTAAAATATAGTAATAATAATTCTGATGAGCGAAAATCTGTACAAGTGACAATTAAGGAATACTGAACCAGTAATTAATAGCGAACCTCCTATGAACCCTTAGGTTATGAGAATAAATAAATTGGGGTAAATTACTGAGTAAAAATTATTATAATTGAAGACTAATAGGTGAAGGGTTATAGGTATCATAGGTTGGATGAAATTATTATGTCTTATGTGCTTGCATGTATGAAAGTACATGGTATGTTTGGTTAAATTAACCACTGAGTGCATACTCAGCGTGTCAGGTTTTTGATGCACAGGTGGTTGATGTATGAAGGGTACGAACCAGACAACCAACAATACAGATGATGACTATCCAGGCATGCTATTACATGATTAGATTATATGATATAAATGAGTAGAGGCACTCATGCATGTTATAGGGTGATTGGGTGTTAGAATGCTTAGCATTATTGAGATAGCAACCTACTATAGTAATGATAAATTGAATTGGTAGCTGTAAATAGCCTATGCTGATAATTGGTTGTGGCAGCGGGCATTTAAGAATCATATGCTTGGTAGGATTATCTTAGACTGTAGAAGCTGTTATCGAAAAATTTTTGGACAGATCCATGAATAATTAGGTAAAAGTTAAATGAAAGGCCTCTGGGGAAATCCAAGGATGCGTGACCTCACGGGTAATAGCACGTCCTACCTATTCTCTAATAGAAATAGGTAGGGGGTGTTACATTTAGTGGTATCAGAGCCTAGTTTATGCAGTTCTAGAGAGTAATGCATGAGTACCTTAGGTGTTTTAGATTATGGACAGTCGCTACACTGCTGGTAAATGGGAATTCTAAGAAATAATTGAGGAAATGATTATGTAAAATTCATGGAATAAAAACAAGAAACTAAAGTGATGGTGGTATGACTCCCTGTGATTCTTTTCTTCCTAATAAGAGTTGTTAATGTTGCTAATGAAGCCCAAGAAGGACCTTAATATGGTAACAGAGTAATATATGGCTCCATAGATGGCATAGGTATCTAAGTAAACCTAAACTAGAAATAATTGAAGAAGAAAGTATAGCACTAGTGTGTTGTAAGTTGATAGTAAGATCATCGTGAGGTGACTATCAGGCAAATGAGATTCCTGATAAGGGAGAAAAAGGGGATACTGGTTAAGCAATGGGAATGAAGAAGTGATAACTAATAAGTAGAAGTTAGTATACCTTTCAGAGTCAGAATACCTATAGAAAGATGAAGGATGGTATAAGAAAGCTAATGTAAATAATAAAGGAAACCTAAAAGAACCTTAGGAAATAGAAATAATAGAGTAAATGTGAAAGTCAGCTAAGAAAAAGGGGGAGATACCAAGCTATACCTACTAAAAAAGAGTATCTCTAGAATTGGAAGGAAAGGAAATGAGATGACTTATGAATAACATAATTAGTTGCCTATAATTTGAGGTTGTTAAAGGAGTTGTAGGCAGTTGGTGAAAGAAATAGCAATTTTGAGATAGAAGCAAAATCTTCATAATTGGTAAAAAAATGGTAGGATATTATAATATGAGAACTAAGGTAAACTGAGGGTAAAGGTTGACTGTCAAGGTCCCTAAGAGTGAAGGCTATTGCTTTTCCTTGATGCATTGATTTCTGAGCCTAGGCATAGCATTATGTAGCTTAGGTTGAATCTTGTCATTTGCATAATTGCATTATACAAGACATGTTTTTTTATGATGAAAACTTTATGCAATGTGTTTTAGAAACTGAGCATGGCATAATGGTAGCCGTGATCTTAAAGGGACTTGACAAAGTGAATGTAAAGAGAGAAGTACAATATGACCATAGTAAAGAGAGAGTGATAAGGGAAACTAATAGGCAAAAAGGGAATAAAGGCTGGTACTACTAATGTGCAAACCCAAAAAAGAGTTAGGTAAGGTATAGATTCTATAGGGATATTGGAAATGAACCTGTGAAAAATGTGAAGACGATTCATCATAGCATCTAGATAGGTCTTTGGAATCTTAAGAAGGGAAGAAAGTGGAATGGTTAGTGAGTCAGTAACCCCTGTGAGGAGGGTAAGGTGAAAAAAGAGAAATAAAAAGAAATCTGAAAGGAATCTATAAGTTAGAGTGCCTTGAGATGTTAGGAGGAAGGAAAGTATAAATGCCTGAATTAACTAGAGTAAGAGATAGAGAAAGGATAATAGAGTTTATATGTGAGATGAACAAACTAGTTAATTGAGATGAAATTAAAGTAGAGGGATTAAAAGACTATGATAGTAAAGGAGAATAAAAAGGGTATAACTTAGTATTTAAGGGCATTAAATGGCAACTCGATGAGGGAAGGATATTGTAAGAAAGCTAAGCGGAGGTATTACCTGAAGATGCTAAGGTAATATAGTATAGCATTATAACGGATAATGATAAAATAGGGTGAATAGTGTGATTGAAGTAAAAAGGGATGGAGATCAGGTGAATAAGTAAGAATGCTTTACCAGTATTTGATGGTACTAGTGAGGCTAGAGATGCATCTATAAAGGTTAGATGCATAATGATACAAGGGGTTTGACCCTAATGGAAAGAAATAAGGTTAGAAGATGGAAGTAAAATGTTAAGACAACTAATTATATGACTGTTAGAAATTTCGAGGATGGAATTTCTTAAGAGGGGAAGATTTGTAACGCCCGTATGTTAAGGTCTTATGAACAATGTTATCTAGGCCCAAGTGATATTCGCCGCAGTGCGGGACATCATTCTGAGTTCAATGATTGGCATATTAGCCATAAAACTTTAACGGGCTAGAAAGAAGTCAAAACGAATGAAATAAAAATTTTACTAGAACTAATAATTTATTTTAGGTCAAGAATTACTATTTACGGAGATAAAATGAGGTCGGACCGAGACAGCTCCAGGAAGAGCCTAGATGGTCTCAAAAATATCATACCCCAAACCCTATAAATTCCACTGAGTATGATAGAGGAAGAATTAGAATTTTATAAGGTCAATAGATATTTTTTTGAAATATTTTATTCTAGCAAGTGAATAGTGCCAAAAAGTCAACTATTGACTTTTAACTTGAAATTTTACATGGGCCTTTGGGACACTAAGTGAGGATTTTTAAAACTTTAATGAATATTTTTGAAGGTCCAGGGAATATTTTAGGAATTTTTGAAGGTTAAAGCACGCATATGATGAATAGTGACCCTAGCTCTCAAAGGAGTTTTAGGATGAAGTTTTGTAGGGCCCTTAGTGACTATAATTGAAAAGTTTTAAAA
>CANXYI011480622.1:0-10974 GCA_948208565.1 Hura crepitans
AAAAAGTGTCTTCAGATTCATAGATGCATACATATTACTGATCTTGGTCTAACCTAAATAGTCATTTTCCCCTAAAATGGGCAACTATTTGATGCATTAAGTAAAAATGTGCTAAAAATGCTTGATGGGCAACTAATCATATCATTCCAAGAATGATATGAACCAAAAATTAATCCTATTTCCAAATCCAATCATGCTAGAAATATAAGATCATTGGGTCACTAACAAATTAAGCATTTAAATGCAAATGCAGTAAATGCTACCTAGCATTTTAAGGGAATACAACATGTTTAGGACAAGCTCAAGCGGTAGTGTCATTTATTTCCCTCTTATCATCATAGGACCAAAGAATGTAATTTAAAAAAGTTTTTTTTTTAAAAAAAACAAAGAGTCTCATAGAAATAAGAAAGAATCAAAAAAGTTTTTTTAAAGTAGCAAAATGAATGTTAAAAAAAAAGGCCACGAAAATTTGGTTTTATTAATGTAATAATTCTTAAAGGACATAAGCAAGCACATGCATTAAAATCCTAAAATCTACCAACACACACATCTCAATCACCTAATGAATATAAAATAGAAAATAAGCTAAAAGAACTATCGATAGAAATACTTAGCTTAGTTGGCCAAGTTTTTCTTTTTCAACACAAGGAAAGAATATCAGGATTAAGGATCATTCAAGTTCAGACTCCCCTTCTTTTGCTCCTCACATTAGCATAAAAAAAGGATGAAAGATTAATAAGGGTTAGATGGTCATAAATAGAAAGGAGAATAAAAGTATAAGAATTGTAACAAAAAATAATAAAAGGTTAGCGATAAAAGGAAGAACTCATTCTTAAGGAAATTTTGAAATTCTTAATGCAAAAATATGATGAAGTATAAAAGCAAAAATAACATCAAGTCTTTAGAAAATCAAGAAGTAAATGCTAAAGAAATAGAAATAAATAAAGATATATATTATTAAAAAACAAGTGCTAAGTTGATCATAAAATAATCAATAACATATCAAGATAATTATGAAAGAGGGTTGAAACATATAAAAGCTTGGAAAACTAGAAGCTCAGGAAAGACAACAACTGTGATGCACGGGTTTCTTTTTTTTAAAAAAAAACCTATAGTCTAAGAAATCAATAGGCAAAAGCATAATAAGGAATGATTAATGAAACAACAAAAAAAAACTCTTAAAAGAATAAAAATATTAGAAATATAAACTCAAAATAAACCAGTGAAAATTTAAACAAAAATTATACTCAAATTAAAAAACAGGAAGAAAACTGGTATTTTACCTTCTAGTTCATGATCTATGACATTGGGTCGTATACACTCTGATTTTGTATACTCCAAATCTCGATTTGTGACCTTTGCCTTTCTACTGATTTTCCTCTCTTTGTCATTAAGATCGCAAGTTCCCATCAGACACCAACCATCCTCGAAGACCGCACTGCTATATAGAACTAGGAAATTCAATCCCTCCTCCTCTACATCCAGCATTTGGTAGCTACTCATGTGATGCTAAAATAAGATCTCTATTTTGTTAAAGAAAAGAAAGGCTCCGAAGCTTGTCAATAGCTGCACTTCGCCTTTCTCTAGTCTCCCAATTCATATTTTGTGCACTATTTTGAGGTCGAAAAGGCTTGCCTAGTTATAGTTGTGTTAAGAAGCTAATCCAAAAGCTTCCACACTCAGAGCCAAACTAAAGAGTGATAAATATTGTGGTATAAAAACTAGTTATGATCTCCCTATCACTACTTTTTTTTCGGATAGCCGTGTTTTTCTAGATAGAATGCATTACTAAAGTAGTTAATAATAGCAGAACTATAATTAGAATTAAGTACCAAGATGGGATTGTTACGGGCATCAAGAAACCCACAACATTTAAGATGATGTTACCAGTTTCTAATTGGAAGAGTCTACTCTGTCCATCGTCATTCTAGCATGGTTGTTACTGGTTTAGCAATTGACAGAGGACAGATCATTGTATAAGTAAAGTCTGAAGCAATCAATCTTATGCTTTCTTTGATCCAATTCAAAAATCTCCTCAACAAAACCCAAACTTCTTTCGAACATCAGCTCTCATATTTTTAGAAACCCAGTCTTTACCTCCCAACATGACATTACAAGCCCCTATTCTGGACTCATAAGATGATTTTTTCGAAGTAATTATTGAAGAAACCATCGATAGACAACTTTGAGATGCCAACTTCATGGACCTCGCTCCACCACAGAAATGATGACGCCAAAGGAAATGTTTTTTTCCAAAATAAACGATAATTCCTCATTTCATCGACAAAGGATCGACGGAGTGCTAGCCAAAGAGGTCGATGTCTAAGCACTAACTGCAAATCTCCATAGATTTTCCCATGGATTCGCTAACTGAAGAAGAAATCGAAGCCAACAATTGGTGATACCTAGCAAAAGAACTGTATTGTTATTAGGAACCCCATTTTTTGCTCTGTAGAGAGCGAATGTTATCCCCTATAGATTATCGATTGCACCACGCAGGACAGCCTTCATTCAAACCCGAAAAGCTTATCTCTTTCATCTAAAAAACATCGAAAAAGTGAATACAGAGATAGATCTGTTAAAAATCCTACCTGATTTATACTTCTTTTCAGAAGCTTAAAGCCTTTCTTAAAACAAAATAAAAAACTAGTGATGATAGAAAAATGAGATCAAAAGTAAGGAAAAATCTTTGTTTTGAAAGGTCTTGGAAAGGTTGATCGTTAGAATCATGGTTTAGGAGAAGGAAAAGAAGGTGAGGAAATGGAAAAAACTGTCGGCAAAAAATGAAGGAGAAAAAGAAAGCTTTTATAGTGGATAAATTACCCAATTGCCCTTAGGGCTAATGAAATGCAAGCCTTTAATCAAAGGGTAATTTAGTCTTTAGATAAAAAAATCTTAGTAATTTTCGTTTCTTAATCAGTAAATTCAGATAATTCTCAAATTAAAAAAGAATCATGAAATATATACATCTATTTAAAAATCATTATTATAAAAAAATCATTATATAGATTAGGGGATTTTATAGAATTAATGATCAATATATGGGTGACGTGTATATATGTGCATTATGTCTTATGTTATGAAAGCACTTAATGAAATAAAAAAATAATGTAATTTAAAGTCAAAGCATATAATTGAACATGAACCAAGTTTTCTTTAAAAGTCTTAAAGTAAAATAAAGATTAAAGAATTAACTTTCTTTACCAAAAATCAATTCTAATATTAGGACAATATAAATCATAAATTATGTATAACTTATGATAAATAGTAAATAATTAATGAATACATAAGGAAATAGTGTTTAGTAATTAAACAATAAATAATATTAAATATTTAGTAATTAGGTCTATTAAGATCATTAACGGTTAGTTACGATAAATTATTTTGTCGATAATTGCTTAATTCATTATCATAATTAAATTAATAACACATATATAATAACGGAATATCAAATTATGTAAAAATAATTAAATGGGTAATTTAACATAAGAAAACTGCGATTTAGTCAACTTTACATGTCTAATTTTGACATATATAGATGTTACGATAAGAAATAAATTTATTATTGCAAGTAAGTTTGAAAATCTTTAATTTAATAAGTATATCAGTGAAGATATTATATATAACAAGGGAAAAATAATTAGGAAATAATCCTAAAGTAACAATATCAATTATAGGATATATTTTAAAATTTTCTTTCGTAAGGTAATTAAATTCTAAAAAACAAAAGATGTTGAGATATTGAGAAATATTCTCAACATTATTATAGGAATGATAGAAATCAAATTGGAGCACAGATGGCTAGATAAAGACTCAATACACCACTTCATAATAGGAATCTAATGATTAATAAAAATAATATAAAAGTATTACTAATAAATAAATAAACATTTAATTTCGTAATAAAGAATTAAAATCCTTAATTATTTTATTTTTAGGTCAAATTGTGTGAATTAGAAATTATAAAAGATCTTTTTAATAATTAGTGGGATAAAAATGATGGAGAGTAAATTATACCAAGAATGCAATTGATGGAGAGTAAATTATACCAAGAATGCAATTTTTTTAAAGAGTAATATCTAAGGTAATTGGCAAGAAATTTAATTTAATGATGAGTTATACTATAAAACATAATTAATAGACTTCCTTATTCTATTCATTATAGCGTATAAATTAACATCTAAAAATAAAAAGATTCTAATCATCGAATCTCAATCGCTCGAAACAAAGAAAGTAAAATATAAAAATGAGATTCATAATTAGGCTGATTAACTATACATAGATTCTTTTGAAACATATATTCAATTCATTTTTATAGCATAGGTATCAAACTTCAAGCCAATAAAAATTAAAAAATATATCACGATAACTATATAGAGTAATTACTCTATATGCCCATTTTATAAAAAAAGGTCTAAATCTTTTCATATTATGATATTAGTCAAAATCAAATCATAGTTAGTTCTTAATATTGATGATAAATATTTATTTTCAAAATAGATGATTCATAAAAATTTATTGATTAATAAATACATTTAAATAACTCTTATATACTAAAAATGCAACGTAGGGTGCCTAACACGTTCCCTATGCCAGGAATAACCCTAAACCCAGAATGCAGACCATATTTATTTGGTGACTAGCTGCACCCTAATCAGCTAGTGGTGACTCTCTCACCCACACCTTAAAAAAAGGCCACATCGCTCGGGCTTGCCAGTAAGTCTCACTATCGAGGGTCGAGTCGCGGTATACCCCTACAACTATTCAAGGGGGAGCTTACAGTGTAGCAATATTAAAACCTAGTGATGATGCAAAGGAACCATAACCATAGACCTGAGAGTCCCCTGCACTATTACAATAGATAGTGGATCTACTTAGACATACTTTTGCAGCTGCTATTCCACCTGTTCCACCAACTCCAGTAACTCTACCACCACTAACTCTTTCATAGAAGACATGTTTAGAGAGTATTAAAAAGATGGGAGCTATAATTTTTTAGGTAAAAAGAAGGGTGATATAGCACAAGCAGAGTACTGGTTAGAGAGAACCTTTAGAATTTTAGAACAATTGAAGTGTTCAGAGGAAGAGAGCTTAAAGTGTACAAGTTCTCTCCTTTAGGAAAAGAATTCCATTGGTGGGATACTATTAAAAAGAGGAAGGTAGTGATAAATCTCACCTTAGAATTCTTCTTAATAGAGTTTATAAAAAGATATAAAGATAACAAGAGGTGTGAGTTCCTTGATCTAAGACAGTGTAGGAGGATAGTGTCAGAGTCTAAGAAGGATTTTTACCAGACTGATAAGATATGTTGAGGAGTTCATTCTTAATAAAGAGAAGAAATGTAAGAGATTTTTTAAAAAGCTTAAATGTAGAACTGAGGATGTAGATAGCTAACCCGAGGGTGATAGACTTTGCAATATTAGTAGCATTTGCATATGATATAGAAGAGATGGTACACGAGAAGAGAGACTTCTTTTAGAGGAAGAGAAAGTTCAATATGGGGAACAATTTTAGTCTCAATTAGTGTACCAAGCATAGAGGTAGATGTAATCTCAGAGGTTTGGGCAGGCTTCTATAGTTAAACCTCGACCACCTTTATGAGCTACTAGTGCTTTAGGACCAACATGTAATAGGAATTGACCCCTAACTTGTAATACTTGCAATAAGAGACACTAGGGGCAATGTTGGTTGAGTAAAAAGGGAGAGTGTTTTACTTGTGGTGCCCAGGATCATTATCATAGAGAGTGTCCTCAGAGACAGCTAGAGGGTGCCTTTACTCAAGCATCTATAGTAGTATCTTAGAGTAGAGGATAGAGGCAGGGTAAAGGAAATCAACCCAGTGATAGTCAGAGGACACGATTAAAAGCTCATGCACCAGAAAGGCAATATGCTATCAGTGCTCATGAAGAAGTAGTAGCCCTAGATGTCATTACTTGTATGTTTCACTTATTCGATGTTCCAATTTTGGCATTGATAGTCGTAGGATCTACACATTCTTATGTATGCACCACACAGGCACATGATAGGGGACTAAAATCTGAGCATGCAAATATAAACATTCAAATCAGTAATCTTATAAGATAGAGTGTAAATGTAAATAGGGTGTATAAGTAGTGTCCCTTAGTAATTTAGGAATGTATGTTTCCTATGGATTTGATTGAGTTACCTTTCTATGAATTTGATGTGATTTTGGGAATGGATTGGTTGTTGGAACACCAGGTTATAGTGGATTTAAACACAAGAAGCTAACCCTCTAAATTATAAAAGGGTGGGTAGTGATAGTAATGGGTGAGAGAAACCTTTTAGATAATATCATCTCAGCTATTACAGCAAAAAAAAACTCATTTATAAAGGGTATAAAGCCTACCTAGCACATGTAATTGATACTAAAATCTCTACCCTAATTCTTGAATAGATCCCAATAGTGTCTAAATTTCTTGATGTGTTTCCTAATGAGTTATTAGGGTTACCTCTACAAAAGGAGCTTTATTTTGAGATTAAGGTGTATCCTAGTACAACTCTTGTGTCTATTACCCCCTATAGGATGGCACCTATTGAGTTGAAAGAATTAAAGGTACAACTACAAGATTTATTAAATAAGGGGTTCATTAGACTTATTACTTCCCTTTGGAGAGCCCATATATTATTTGTGAAGAAGAAAGATGGGTCACTTCAGTTGTGCATTAATTATAAACAATTGAATAAAATGATAGTGAAGAATAAATATTCCTTACCTATGATAGATGATCTTTTTAACTAGTTAAAAGGTACAGGTGTGTTTTCCAAGATTGATTTGAGATTTAGGTATCACTAGTTAAGGATTAAGAAAGCTAATATTCCTAAAACTACTTTTAGGACTCGATACGAGCACTATGAGTTCTTAGTAATGCCATTTGGGATCAATAATGCCCTAGCAGCTTTTATGGATCTAAAGAACAGAGTGTTTTAACCATACCTAGATTAGTTTGTAGTGGTATTCATTGATGATATCCTAGTGTATTCTAGGACTAGAGAAGAGTATGAACAACATCTTAGAGTTGTGTTACAGACTCTGAGGGAGAGGTAGTTGTATGCCAAGTTGAGTAAACATGAATTCTAGCTGAATAAATTGGCTTTTCTGGGACATATGGTGTCAGTAAAGGGTATTAGAGTAGACCCTAGTGAGGTCAGAGCAGTGTTAGAATGGGAACCTTCGAGGAATGTGATGGAGATACAGAGTTTTCTAAGTTTAACTGGGTACTATAAAAGATTTGTAAAAGGATTTTCTATGATTACAGCTCCAATGACTAGATTGATTAGGAAGAATGTGAAATTTAAGTAGGATGCTAGATGTCAAGAGACTTTTGACAAGCTAAATAAGATGTTAACAGAAGTTCCTATCCTAATTCAATCTAAATAAGGTAAGGACTTTGTTGTGTATAGTGATACCTCACTAAATGGATTGGGTTGTGTATTGATGCTGGAAGGAAAAGTAGTAGCATATGCTTCTAGATAGTTGAAACAACATGAGAGGAACTACCCTCCTTATGATTTGGTTATTGCTCTTAAAGGGATCATCTATCCACCTATTAGAAACAGTGGTTTGATCCCTATATTATTGAAATGTATTTTAATTAATTTCTTTTGATTTTATTCCTTATTCTATTAATATATTTTTTAATTGATTTGTATATGATTTTATTTCCTCTTTTTATTAGATTGTAATTTAGTTTATTTTCTCTTATTTTTATTTCCTTTTAAGATAGAATGTAATCTAGAAAATTTCCATGTAATTTTTATTTCCTTTTGGATTAGAATATATTTTAGGAAATTTCCATGTATTATTATTTTGTTTTTTTACAATACTTTACTATAATTGTCCATGTATATTATAATAGGTAGAAAAATGATTTTACAAGCTTAAAAAAGAAAATTAACCAATTTAAGTTCTACTAATTAAACTGATCATTTATAAAAAAAAATGGATTTTTGATTTTCTTAAATAAAAGTTATAACAATGTAAAAATGTACTTTATAAAACTGCATATGGGAACCAAAGTTCCCAATATAAATAATGACCTAATTTGATGTATGTTATTTAATTTCATGTCCTTTAATCTTGTTAATTTACTTTTTCTTGTGTTTAAGTGTTTTTTTTATTTATTTTGAAACATGTTTGAAAGAAAGGTTAAAATTATGAATTTAATCCAAAATTCCACATTAACTTGAGATATGAATAAGAGTTTTTAAACTATTCTCTAGTTTGGCTCTACAAGGTATTTCCCAACCTTTGTTGGGTGGCAACTCCTACCTAGCTTATATTGCCCAACTCACACTTTCTAGTCGATCAATTAGGAATGGCTTAGGATTCCATGAATCTCCTTCTTATCTTTTGAGATTTTAAGAGTGAGAATTAGGTCAAGTCTTTAGTTGTTTTAGGTTGGTTGACCTCAAAAAGAAGTGGACATTAACAAAACCCATGTGGACTAATGGATTAGATTAAGAGAGTAATCTAAGCCATCCATCCCATAAGATATAACTAGCCTAAAATTATCTATAGTTAACCATAAAACAATTAATCTTCTTTTCAATTTATCTAAAGAGTTGTAGAGACTTTAATTGCATTCTAAGCTTTTAGGATTTTTAAGGTAAATAATCAAAACTTAAGATTTAACTTGCATATTTGTGATTTTCTGCATCTTAATTGTATTCTCTGTGTGTGTGTGATTGAGTGATGTTTTTTGCTTAGGTTTTTATGGTTTAAGATGAAAAAGAGGAAGAGGCAAGGAAGAGAAAGGTGAAAGGGAAGGCAATTCTGAAAGCCTAGATGCCTACATGTTAATTAGCATCACATTAGAGCAGTATGTCTATAAGCAATTTTTAGTTCCTTTGAATTTGTGTGCAATTTATGTTTGTTAGGTTTTTTACTATAAATGCTTAAATTTTTTTTTATAGAATTTGATGTATTTTTTGTGTGATTAAATGTGATAAATTGATTAGAATGAGTTAGAAATCATATATGTTGAATTAGAATTGGTTAAAACATATTTTTTTTTTGCAAAATTTAGGTGTGTTGTTGCTAAAAATTTCATAAGAAAATCGCATTAAAATCTATAAAAGTCTATGTCTCATAGTCGTGACACTTCAAGGGTTATGCTTGTGACCCTCTCCTGGATTATGAATAATGTCTAGACATTTAGGGGCCTTACGGCTATAACACTTCAAAGGTCACAACTATGACTCCCTCTAGACCTATATAAAGCAATTATTTTCTTTTCTTAATATAAATGTTTTAAAGTAAGTTTTAAGCATGATTAAGCCAATGATTTTTGAGTGATCTTTAAGGTATAAAATTCATAGATTTTTGACATGAATGAGATATATTCAAACACTTAAATAATGATGTATGAGGTGCGAATTTATATGCTATTTAATGGAGAAATTGAGTTAATTTCTAGAATTTATGTTTGTAATGAGCTATAATCATATGATGAGATATCTAAAAATATGGCATGAAAATTCCACATACGAAAATAAGGATGATAAAATGTGACATGTGACATTATGAGTATATTACGTGTTGGTAGTATGCCCTAGAGCAAAAGTGTAATAGGGATATTTTGTGTACATTTAAATATTTATTTATAATAAAAGGCATTCTTTTATTACATAAATGCTTATAATTAATTCATTTGTTTCACATGGATCTTAAACTTTACAAATAAAGTCCCTAATATCATTTCACAGTGTAGAAAAAGTTCATGATATAAGATTCTATTGTATGCAAATGTGAAATACTAAAACTATCCCTAGTTATTGTTTTAATAAGATGGGACATTATGAATACAAATAGACTAGCACATGTTATACTCTATGACATAATCAAATAGCAATTATCATGAGTTATAAGCATAATGATGCTTAAAGTTAAAATGTGGACATTTGTTTGAGAAACAAGTTCATTAAAGACCCAAAAATGAGATCTTCATATGGATACATAATCTATGTTAGTGAAGTCATCTCATTATATCAATAGGTACAAGTATCTTTTAACTTCGGATCACTAATGTTACCTTAACTATCAAAGGGTATACTTTGACTTCGATGCTTTTTATTTTGCCATGATGTATACATAGCTAGGAGGTTAGGTATAGTTAAAGATACTTGAAGATAGTTGAGTTAGCAATAGTCAATTCACCTCCTCGAATTATAATGGGGAGTTTATCTCATAAGTCTAACATATCTTTATTCAAGGAATCTCTAATCACAATGAAATGCAAGTGTGAATGAGACTCACAAAAGCATTTTTGGAATAAAGATTTAAATATTAGGATTGACATGTTTAGGGCTTGATTAGGTATATTTAATTAAGAATTGAGTTGACACAAGTCCATACTCAATTTTAAACGAAATAAAGTATAGTGAAAAGAGTAATTACACTAACTATATATGTAAAGGTTAAGTCAAACCACTTGACTTTCTAAGACTTGGGTAGTCTTGATGTGTCATTAGATACCTCTCAAGACATGTATGTAAATGAATTATTAATTAGGAATTAATTATAAACTCAATGAGATTGAACCATAAGAGTTCCAGTTGCATTAAGACTTTAATTCACTATGTATTGACAATGTCTTTTGGAAACCCAAAGGGTCATACACTTAAATAATTGAAATAAATATCAAAGTTTTTGATATTTCAATGATATTAGATGTCACTTAAAGGAGAAGGAATAAAAAAGGAAAAGAGAAATTGGGCTTAAAGTATAGTGGATCCAGTTTAACCTTTTAAGTGTTAAAAAGGATTTGGGCTGAAGGCCTAGTCAAAGTCAAATAGACCTTTTAAAAATTAAAAGGGCAATAAATCAAGCTCATGGCTAATTTAAATTATGGCCTAGAAGACCCACAAAAGGAAGCCCAAAAAAGGCCTAAAAATTCGATTCACATAGACCCTATTTTTAGGCCGTACGAAATAGGTAAAAAGGTGCTTAAATGA
>CANXYI011480663.1:0-15389 GCA_948208565.1 Hura crepitans
AATATTATTCTTTTTCTCAAGCGGCATTTTACAATTAAAATAAATAATGTATTCATGTATGAAGAATCACGAAACATATTTATAAAAAAAATAAATAGTTACTTGAAGTTGAAATATCATACATGAAATCGAGTAGTTAATTGTCTTGAGAACTTTAGTTCTCAGATGCCAATTTTAGAAAACGGATCTTATTGTAGTGATTTTTATTAAAATCGAGTGATCAGTTGGTTTGAGAACTTTAGTTCTCGCATGTCAATTTCAAAGAAATGAATTTTATTGTCATAACTTTTACTAAGAAAAAACCTGTTTTATTAACAAAGCACCAATTAATTAGGTATAAAATGATTTTAATTATTATTTCTTTTTAACGTGCAAAAACCATTTTCTACCTAATGTGGCGTTCACAGAATATATCAGGATTGAAATTGCAAATATCATACTTAAAATCGAGTGATTGATTAGTTTGAGAACTTTGGTTCTTGCATATCAATTTTAGAAAATAATTTTTATTATTATAACTTTTATTAAGAAAAATCAAAACCCATTTTATTAGCAAAACAGCAATTAAGTAAATAAAAAATGTTTCGGTTATTTTTCCAACATGGAAAAAAATCATTTTCTACTTATTACAGTATTTACGAAATATAAAGGGAAATAATTCAATAATAAAAATATATTACATAGCAATTACCTAAAATACATACTAACCGAATAAATGATAAACAATAAAAATAAAATTACATTTTGTGAGCACCTAAAAATACAATCTAACTAAAATGGGTGATAATAAAGGAAATCAACAGAAAACACACAAAGCATAGAATAAAATAGAAAGCAGAAAATAAAGGGTCGTTAAAATGTTACTTCACCGAGATTTAAGGAGGCAGCTAAAAAAATAACAATAAGGTCCCAAATAATCAAACAACTCACATCACAACAAAAATAAAATATTAATATGCGAAGCAAAAAAAGACAGATAGACAAAAATAAAATAAAAATGAACAGTCACACAAATATAAAAATATTACACAAATAAATTATTACATCTAACTGGTAGATGGATAAAGCAGAAAGGAAAAAATAAAAACTATAGAAATATGGGTTGGTTGACACACCGTGTATAGTTGCCTTCAAAAAAGATCTCGACCGGACCAAAAAATTGTGACTACATCTTCAAAAATCTCAAAAAATAGTGTTTTAATAGTGTATTTTTGCTTTTTGGTGTCTTTTTTTTCAAAAAAAAACCTCTCTCCCCTCAAAAAAACCAACCTCTTCTTGGAAAAACCCATTTGGTTTTATGCATGACTCTTAAGGCAAAAAATAGTAGTTTCCCCATAGAAACAGCCCATTTTGCAAAATGGCCATTTTCTCGGGAAAACGACTGTTTTGGTGGGTTTTTTTTTAAGAAAATTTTGAGATCTTCGATTGGTCGTTAAAAATCCTATTTATTAGGATTTTTGTCTTTTTCATCATCATTAGGTAAACCGAACATAGGAGCCCTAGAAACCGGTATCTACAGTAACATTCTTCCAAAATGACCCTAAGAAAGGATAAATAGCAACATAGAACATAGGTGTGCAGTGCCCAATCATGCCGTAACATGTGGCTATAGCCAAATCATGTAACATGTGGCCTTAGCCAAGCATCACATCAAGGTACATCATGTGGCACTAGATGCCAAATATCATCAATAGTAAATCTGCATAAAATCCTTCCTTAGCATGCCAAAGCTGTCCTATCTTAGATTCTATAAAGGGATACCACAAGCTCTTGTTAAGTGTTTCAAGTTCGTTAAGTTATTAGTTATGCAAATTTTTATATAAGGTGCCTTCTTTCTCATTCATGTTTGTGTGACTTCTTTAATTCAGTACCTAGATGCCTAAAGGCTTACTTTTACAAGCCATGTCAAGTTTAGCATTCTACGAGAAAGCATGCATCTCTAGGTTCCTTAATGATTTAGCCATGTGCACTTGATAATTTACATTCATTCTCTCTATTTCATGTAGTTTAGCAACCAAAATAAAGTGGGTACATACTTCTCAAGTATGCATTGCAATCAAATCTCATTGACAAGTCCTCATTTGACAATCCTAGGTGGACACATATGGCATGTAACACACTCAATGCATGATATACCATTACTTATCCTTACATAAGGCATGGATATAACTTAATCGATGCATACAAAATAATAATGCATAGGCAATTCCTAATGTATGGGATAACCAATGCATAAGTAAACATTAGTGCAACACTTGCAATTTCACAAATTATTCTAGGAAGACATTACTTTAAGTAAAGCTAACTTTTAAACTCATAGGTATACAATCACAAAAATTTGAGAAGATTATAGAATAAGGGAGTACATACTTTGAGGTTCTTTTTCCTGAATGCCTACTTGCCAACTCCAACTTGTGTAATCTACCCTTTTTTGTTTCCTTTATCTGAAGTCCAGGTCACCTCCTTCTCATCTCCTACACATGCAAAATAAGAAATTTCTTTAAAGCTACATCTTCGTAACTACTACAACATATGATTCATTAATGGTTTGCTTGCATTTAGTTTGGGACTTGCATTTTACTAGTCTCCTTTTACTTACCTCAACTGCATGTATACAAACCTATTATCCTCCTCAAATTTCCTTTACAATTCATAAATTCCTAAAGTAATTTTATTTTCATTTTCCCCTTTCATGTTGCTCATAGGCAAATACATCACAAAGATGTTGCTGTCACTATGTGTGCACGTGTAGCCACCTTTCCTATGATTCTAAGGCTTTTAACTTGTTTCTCTTCTAGCCCTTAGGACATAACCAACCTAAGGAATAACAATGGTACCTCCTAGGACTTGTCACCCCTTTGCAGCAAAGACCTAGGTCCTTTTTCCACTCTGTAGCGGCTGCCACAATCGTTATGTGTGTTACAGCTTCTACTATTTAACTCCTGCTAGCTACAACTACTGTAATTTTTGAGCTATAGTGATAAAACTCCGCAACCCTTATCCTAAAATTCCTCTCTCAATTAACAAACCCCTTTAATAAAGTAATCCCTTTCCTAACAGCCCTTACCCCATTGACTCTTTAATGTAGAATTAATTCTTTCTGCAACAGTAAGTAATTCACCCCCTTGCTATATTGGAAGTCCCTTATATAGCCATGCTCACTCTCTCCCTTATACCTTAAAATACCTAATGCTCCTAATTACACCATTTATCCAAAAAATCATAACAATAAGAAAGATTGGATGTTATTTACCTGCAAGCACTGTCGTCCTTTGCTATAATTATGCTGCTTCCGTAATTGTACTGAAATTCAACAATCAATAGTTGCATATATCCTCCTTCAATTACTACTATTGTTGCAACTTAAGGACTCACAATATTTTGGAAGGAATAGAATAAATAAATACTGAATTTATGTAGTGTTTGGCAATTCTAGTGGTAACAGCAGACTGCCGCTCTTGCATGGCGGTGCTCTCTACTACTCTCAACCACTTGCTGCTAATTTCTCTCTATGATTTCCACTAAAATCCAAGTTTATTTACTGGTTTTCTCATTCCTGGCCTTTCTTTACTAGTAGGTTTCTATCTTCCTTTGATTTCAATTCTTCCTTTGATGAATTAATCTCCCTAATTACAATTAATTGATCAGTTTTGCTATTCACTAAGCACTAGATTTTTATGGGTGTCTATAGAGATTATGATATTTTTACCGAGGATGAGAGTGGTTTGTGGAATTGCCACCTGGCCTCTATATTAGGACCTCTGATCTTCTGTACTAGAAAGGTTCAGAATTTTAGATCTTATTTATTCCATTATAATATGTCATCCATGTATATTGTAATGTTTATCAATCCTGTATCAAACAAGCAAAATGTTATATTTAAGCATCCTTTTCACCTTTGCATGTAAGAAAAGTAAATTGCAAAAATTAAAAGGTACAACAACATAATTATATAAATTGTGCATCCAAAAAATTAGGCTATAAATTAGTTACAGTATGGCCTGACAATTACTTGTAATTCTATAGGAATTGGCAGTAATTGCCCAACTTCCATCTCTAGGAGATTGACCTTTATTAAAATACATTTTTCATGTGACTTTTGATTAGTGAAAATTGAAAATGGTTTTATTTAAGAAAAACACTGATTAATTAGGTAGAAAAATCATTTAATATGAAAGTTGAGCAATTAGCGTGTAAAATATTTGATTAACTAACTATTAAACCCCAAAATAAACCAAAAGATATAATAAGTGCATAACAAAAAGGATTAAAACAAGGCATTAGAATGGTCCCACCTTTGCGTTGCTTGGTCCGTGCAAACTCTATAAAGCTTTAGCTTAGTCCATGCGAACTATCCTCGAAGAAAGGTTATGTCCATCCAAACTCCCAATCCAATAAGCAAAATCGATTACAACTCAAAAGATAGCAAGTTAAATAATGTCAAATAAATAGCACATGAGGAAATGTATAAAAAGGATAAAGATATAGACATATGTAAAGCTTGTGAATCAAGAACAATTACTTGTATAAATGACAAGGCAATGGTAAATAATCATAACACAACTTACCACCCATAAGTCCATACAAACTACAAACCTCATGACAAGGAGTCCGTATAGACTACATGATGGTTCTCTACATGCTAATATGTATTTTCAAGAATGATATAATCATGTTAACATAACAGAGTGACAAAAAAAAATCAAATAGCTTACAACAGGACATCCAAGATACTAGATCGTACCTACTGGATAGAAGTCCATGCGGACCACTTTATCACATTCGTATAAGAAATATAGGTCTGTGCGGACTTCCTCATACTTATAATTAAGTTCGTTTAATGCAAATTAACATAATAGAATGAACATAGCATGATAATAATGAATAGTAGACTATGAAATGTCTCATGACAATGACATACTCCTTATAATTTAAAGTGGGAATAATAAGGAATTGTCTCACTCACAATCAATCTTTGGAGATCATAGGTTCGTGAAAGCTACATGAAAAATAGAAGAGACCTCAGATATTACCTGGATGAATACACTCTTTAAGCAATGGCATGGAAGTGTGGAGGCTTGGGAAGGAGTACCCTTCTTTTGTGAAGCTAATGGGTCTAGTAGATCAATTCTTGTTTTGGATTTTCTTTTAGATTCTTGGATGTGATGTATATGCTAGAAAAATGTATTTTTTTTAGCTAGCCCCATTCCCTTGGACTAAGAGAAATATTTATAGGATTAGGTTTAAAGTTTTTTTCATTCAAAAAGAGGGCAAAATCCTAATAAGATTATGAATCCTAATATAAATAGGAAGAATTCTACTTTTGAAAGGCTTTCCCGTCGATTAGTTCATGTAGACTAAGTTTAAGTGTGCCTTTCCCACCAATCCATGGGCTTTATGGGCCAAGTTTTAAGCTAGTTTTTGCTTTGGTCCATACGAACATTATCTAAGAGGTCCATGCAGACCTCCTTCCTAAAGGCTTGTGCCATTACTTAGGATCCTATCTCTGGTTATCATCATGGGTTAAGAGTGAGGTGTCTACAATTGCCCCCACTTTGGTGTGTGTTATGGAACAATAGTGCATATCAAAGTACACAAGTCAAAAATGCTTACCTATCATGAAGCTATACCGAATATGAATGCTTGCTTCTTTTGATCAGACCATAATCTGACTAGGCTTTGGTATAGATTGTAGATTGGCTTATAAGGCTGAACCCAAAGTAGTGGATTGGCTTATGAGGTTGAATCCAAGTTTAAGGATTAAACTCTGAGTTGATCCTAAAAATGTTGGATTGGATGCTAAGTTGATCTTGAGAATGTTAGATTGGATGCTATGTCGATCTTTAAAGTTGGATTAGATGTTGAGTTGATCCTGTAAGAAAGAATATCATAAAACATCAATTTGATATTGAAAATGTCATAGCATCTATTTGGCTTTTGAGATATGTCTTGTGAAGTCTCTGAGAGCCATGTGGTTATAGGTCCATGTAGACCTGTCACGATGGAATGATAATCGCTCATTTTCCCTCTGTTTTTTTCATTTGCAATCATTTTAGCTTTTCTTTTCTCCTTTCTCTTTCAATGAAAAACCCTTTCTAATTGGCTTCTCACTCTACTAGCAGCTCTTACTCATTATCCTCTAGCAATCCTAGTTTAAGTGAGGGAACTCCAATGGTTTTCCTTATTTCGACAAGTATAGGCACACATTCTTTACATTCTCCTCCAGTAAAGGACATTTTGATGTATATTCCAGTCAATTTTATACCTTCTATGGCCATCAACCGGCCTTAAAGTGCCGCCCCGATGAACGGAGTTACATTTGGTGACCCAACTCTAATTTTGGCAGATTTAATGCACCATACATGCTCAAAGGTTACCTATAAGTGTGTTTTCTTTCCCTTATATGCCTCATTTGAGGTTTTGATTGGATTTTCCTTCTTTTTTTGCAATGTAAATTGTCTCTAGTTTGACAGGTCCGTGCGGACCTATTTTGCTAAGGCATACTTGGTTTGTGTAGACCTTACCTTCAATTGTTCATTCCAGCATCATTAAGATGTGATATATGGTTGTATCTACATGTGATGGATTAGGAAGTCCCTACGGACTTATTGGTAACCGCTATATGTTCGTGCAGACTTATGTTTGCTTAAGAATGTAATATATGTAGACCTATATCTTTGTAAATTTTTATGCAAACCATGTTGTGATCGTACCTATGGTCCATATAGACCTCTTGTAGCTTTTCCACGTATGGTTTATGCAGAACTATTTTGAAGATGTTAATCCATGCAGACACTTATGTCCTTACCTCTTTTTGTAGACACGTTTCAAATGCGGTGGTACTCTTTTTAGACCTCAGCAATGGTATTCTGCCATGCCTGTGATGGTGAAGAATAGGGTTAGAGCTACCGAATTTTAGATATTTGTGGACCATCTAGTTGGCAGAGATTTTCATCATGAATTACAAGCTTTAAGAGCATAGTTGGATAAATGCATGGACACCACGTATACCTGCTCTTCAGAGAGATGACCATAACACCCTTTGACTAGGCCTTTATTACTAAGGTGCCATGCATTAGATGTGCCATTGCATTTGATGCCTATTATTGCTATCCTTCACTCTAATTACAAGAAGTGAGAGAATTACTGAGCTTCATTCCTTAGAATCATGCCAGAAGCATTCGATGTACTGATTTACATGAGAGATGGGTAGATGAGGCCTTTTTTGGTCAGCTAGAGGTCGATTAATATACTCACTGCTTCATTCTTTATCTATTGGGTACTATGCTTTTTGGTAACACCAATGGCACTGTGAGCTAGAGCTTTCTCCCTATCTTACAGCAAATTGATAAAATTGGTTCTTCGAATTGGTGCTGTTTGTCTCTCAGATGGGTATTTCAGAGCTTGGACATGGCTATTTGCGCCAAAAATAGTCATCGATTTGTTCAAGGCTTTATATCAAGTGTATTAGTAAGTGACTTGTTCTAATCCTTTTCTTTTTACATATAGCCTTTCTATAACTTTAACTTTGTGCTTTTCTTCTTATCGTAGGTCTAAGCATATAAGCTTCATTTATTAGCTCAACCTTGTGAGTTAGATGTGCCTCGTTGGTATCCGATGATGGATAGGTGGGTTCAACTATCTTCAGGCCCTTAGAATGCAGCTTCGCTAATAGAGCATCATTAATACCTCAGTTCTAGTACTTGGATTGATGTGAGTATCTCCTGCATATAGAAAATTCATCATTAGTAATTTAGGCAACTATAACTAATACTTATCTTTGCAGGTTGACTTGGCTTAGTGGGTTTTCCCGATTGAGGAATTATCGAATTTTCTATGCTCTATTAGAGAATTGTCCCCCCGTCATGTCTTACTGACCAATCTAAAGGCTTACTCTTAGTTCTTAGGAGAGAGAATTATAAACTGGCATATAGGGCTCGACTTAGAATCCTCATAACTCGATGATGTTCGAGAGACATATAGATGATCTAGAATTTGTGCAGAGCATGATGGTAGGGATCCTAGGGGACACGCTGATAGAGAATGCTAAAGAGAACTACCCTTCTTGGGCCTCCACTCATTTGCTCTTGCAAGTTCCTTATACCTCTGGACCTCTTCCTTCTCTAGTGAATTGCTTAACTCTCAATTCATTTTCAGAGATATCTTCTGACTGTGTGTTATGTTTTAGCCTATTGCTGCACTTGGGGCTGGCTCCTCTTTATCATGAAAATGATCAAGAACTACCCCTAGTTCCCCTAGTTCTCAGTTCTCAATGCCTCCTACACGCAACAGAGTTCCTAGTCCATCTGTTGGTCAGCCTTCATTGCCTGATGATGTTATTAGCACTTTGATTGTCATCCCTAAGCTGAGTTATATGCATTATGGCATTGATGGGGAGTTATCTTCCACCCATCTTCATATAGAGGAGAACTGGCTAGTTCCCTTTGAGCTAAAAAACACTACATTGATATGATCTTTTGTTAACCATTTGCACTATCCAAATTTGAAGTGTCACTAGTGTTTTGTTTTTTATTAGTTGAAAAGAGCTCTCATAGAGAGGACTGCTCATGTGGTAGAGGCCTTCAAAAGAGCCATGATCGATGAAACCCAAGTCCTCGCTGTGAGCAATTTTCCTGCCATGGTTAATTTTATGCAATTATGTATGTTATATATGTCATGCATTGATCCTTCACTCTTTTATAGAGTGAACTATCAAGGAGGGTTGTTGCCCTTCGTGAGGCCCGAATGAAGGTGAAGGCCTTCAAGGTTGCAGAGAAGCTGGTGATCTCCTCTGATGATAAAGACATGGAGGAAGAGGATAATGCTAAAGAATAAGACTTTAAACTCTAGTTTTTGTGTATATATAATTTCAACTTTATTTTGAAGTATATTTGCTTTCAAGTATATTTGTCCATGAAACAGTACATGAATTAGTTTTTAGCATCCATTACAATCCATCCTTTCTAATGAGTATAGGTCCGTATAGACCTAAGATGAACTAGTCCATGCAAACCCAAGATGTACTGGTCTGTATGGATGTTGACTACATAAGATCCTAGACAAGAGGCTAATATTGCTACGGATATGCTATCTTGGTTCATACAAACTACAACACTATCTTTGTATATGACAAGGTCCGTGTAAACCACCTCACATGTTTTGGATTCCCAGTCCTGATTAGAGAAGGAACAATGGGGTTTTGGGTTATAAATATCCTATTCTTCATCTTTCTAGTAACACTCCTATCATGTCTTCCTTTAGCCAGAATTTGTCTAAGATTTTGGAAACAAATGTCTCTTGGACTTCACCTACCCTTGCTTGTTTTTCTTCCCTTACATTCCTAAGGAAAGTACATATTGACCACAATTTTTTGAATATGGTTGTGCAATATTGGGACCCTTTTTTCATGTGTTCATTTTCAATCACCAAGAAATTACCTCAACTTTGGAAGAGTTTGCTACCATTTTGGACTATAAAATCGCTCCAGATGATCTCTTAGTCTTACCTTCTTTTGAGGACCATTATCCCATGGATATTGTCCTTGCTTTAGGCCTTTCTCCCATTATGGCTCAAAAGATGTTGCCGGGTGTTAGCCTAATTTCCTTGCGAGCAATTCTAGACCATCCTTATCAATTTCTCGTTGATTCTGTGAAAAGGGCGAAGTGCATACTACTATGTATCCCTGGCAATTGGCTTGTGGTTACTTCCAAGGATGAGTTCTATGATTTTAAGACTCTTCAACTTTTAACTAAAATATGTTTTGGCTGTAACCCTTTTGGTGTTTTTCTGGCTAAAACCATTTGAGGATTGGATGCTCTGAAGAAAGGGGATATTGATTTTGTCACCAGAAGCCCACTCCTCTTACAAGTATGCATAGAGAGCCCATCATGGGTTTTCCCTCTAACTTTTATTTTCTTTTAACCCTAACTTTTACCTAGTATGCTTGTAAAGGTTTCACACTAGCAAGTTTGCCTAATTTTTACTTAGGTGGTCCTTTATGGATTTTCCAACCTAATGGCCCTTTTTTTTTAGATTTGGCTATAAGAGAAATTGTGGCTACTTATTCCTCCACCTGAAAGGCTTTGGGTGAATTATGCCCCGAATCATCATTACAACAGGAGGCTTATAATGAGGTGTGATTCATGTGAACAGTGGACTATATGGCTTGGTACTATTGTCACAATACGATGGAGATATCCTTAGTGGAAGATCACTCATTTTTCTCTCTCCTACCATTCTAGCTGTGTTCCTTTTGATTAGGTTAAGGCAGACTACCTTCTATTTTCCTTCCCGGGTTTAACAACAATTTAGCTTACTATAAAGGATCCCTTTTGAGCTTCTAGGGTTTCAGGGTGGTCTTGTGACATGCCATTTCTTATCTTCCTTTCCCAAGTAATGTAAACAACATGCCATCCTGAGAAATGTACCTGATCATAAACCAGCACCATTAATGCTGATGACCATTACAAAGAATGGATTTTGAGTATAGCTAAAGACAATAAAACATTAATGTTGAAAAGAAAAAGTGAAGATAATACTTCTAACTTTGAAAAAAGATTATGCATGTAGAATTCGATTACTTATATGGCATTTCTCAATCTTAATGGAAATTTGCATATCAATGATCATGACTAAATCATTCATGCTATTAACTACATTTAGAACTAAGCTGCTAAATCTTGGCAAATATATTAATTTCCCATTATTAAATACCATCGTTACCAATCAGCCTTAGATAGGTTTTCTTGATTGGACATTTTCTCTCATGATCCCCTAACTTTTACATGAGGTGCCTATTAGATTTTCACCTCATCGGGGTATCCTAATTTTTGCCTAAGCTACCCTATTCGGGTTTTAGCTTAATGGACATCTTTTTTTTTAATAGAAGTATTTCTTCAATTTTTCTATGTTGACGGGTTCTGAGAACTCATTGCCTTCTAAATCTGAGATCTTGATGCCTTCATGCTTGAGTACCTTCTTGACCAAATATGGACCTTCCCAATTAGGCTTAAACTTTCCCCTAGGATCTGTTAATAACGGCTTGGTTTGTTTTAACATCAAGTCCCCTTTTTATACAAATCTAGGCTTGACTTTCTTATTATAAGCCCTAGCAATTCTCTTTTAATACAATTGCATATGTTTAAGAGCCTTCAATTGTTTTTCATTGATCAATACCAACTATTCGTATCTACTTTTAGCCCATTCAGCCTCTAGTATGCCTGCTTCTAACACAACCTTGAGCAAAGAGACTTCAATTTTAATTGGCAGCACTGTTTCCATCCCATACACTAGTGAATGGGGCGTGGCTTGAGTAGATGTTCTAATAGTTGTTCTATCCCTATAGTGCAAAGGGCAATATATCCACCCAATCTTTGTAAGTAATAGTCATTTTCTATAAAATTTTCTTAACGTTCTTGTTAGCTGCCTCTACCATGTCGTTAGCTTGAGGTCGATACGGAGAAGACTTATGATGTTGGATCTTATATTTTAGCAAAAGTTGTTTTGTCTCACCCTGGAACTGCACCCCATTATCTAAGATGACCTATTGTGGCAATCCATACTGGTAAATGATATTTCTTTCAATAATTTCACCATCTATCTTGCCCCCAATTTATTAAAAGATTCGACTTTAACCTATTTCATGAAATAATCAACTACTACTACTATAAACCTGTGCCCTCTGGCATTTGATGACCTTATTTCTCCAATTATGTCAATAACCCATGTGGAAAATGGCCATGGAGATGATAAACTAATCAAATCATTAAGTGGCAAATGACTCAGGTTTCCATAGATCTGGCACTTATGACATCTTTTAACAAAGTCACAGTAACCAATTTCCATGGTTAGCTAGTAATAACCTAATCTCATTATCTTTTTGGCGAGGTTTTTTCCATTCATATGAGGGCCACAAGCTCTTCGTGCACTTCTTTGAGCACTTTTTACAGCTCTATTTTGTCTATACACCTAAGTTGAATTCCATCTACTTGCCTTTTATACAACATTCCTTGAAACGAGATGAATTGGGTGGAAAGCCTTTAAAGGACCCTTCTATCTTTCTCAATTGCACACTCTGGATATTGTCCAATTTCTAAATAAGTTTAAATGTCATGGTACCATAGTAGGTTGGGGCTTGGTTATTTCGTTGTACTACTGACTATCCTTGTGTAGGTAAGGAATCTTAGCTTACTAAAATACATCGGTCTAGGTAAGTCTCTTTTGGTAAGGTTAGATACAAACATTGGGGTAGTAAAGGCATCGACTACCTGGTTTTTCTCCTTAGGGACATAATGAAAGGTACAGTGATTAAACCCTTCAGCGTGGTGTGTAAGTATCTTGACATACTTGCCTAGGTTTTCATCTTTGACTTCCCAATTGCCTTTTACTTGTTGAATGACTAGCATCAAATCCCCATACACATCGACTATCTTTGCCTCCAGCTGATATAGAGTTTCTAGACCATAAACACATGCTTCGTATTCAGCAATATCATTAGTGGCCGAAAATTCAAATTTCTAGCTAGAAACATTTGCTCACATTTTGAACTGATGATTAGTGCTCCAACACCTACCCCTTTTTGATTGACTACCCCATCAAAGAATATTTTCCATCCCTCCTAAGATATTACCCCCAAGTGTTCATTTGGGAATTCATACTCTTCTTGTTCTCCTCCAATTAGGTGTTATGCTAAGAATTTAGCTATGACTCGACCCTTAATTATCTTCTTGGTGACATAGAACATATCAAACTCTTGGAGTAGTAGGATCTAGTGACCCATTTTTCCTACCAATGAGGGTGTAGTTTACAGATATCTAAAGGGTCATACTTTACTACTACTTTGATTTTGTAAAACTGAAAGTAATGATGCAACTTCTTAAAGACCTAAATTACTCCCAAGCATATCTTTTCCACTTCTGTATATTTTTGTTCATAAGGGAGCAATTTCTTACTCGAGTAATAAATTGCATTTTCTATTCCTACTTCATCTACGTATGTAATCAAAGCTCTTACAGAAGATTTTCCATTGCTAGATAGAGGATCAAGGGCTTTCCAAGTTTTAGGGGCTTTAAGATAAGAGGTTTGGTTAAATATCATTTGATAGATTAAAAGGCATTCTCATAATCTTTATTCCACTTCTTTGGCTACCCTTTGTATAATAAATTAAATATGGGCTCACAAACTAAAGTGAGCTTAGATATGAACCAACTGATGTATTGTATTTTACCCAGAAACCCCATGGCCTCCTTTTTTGACTATAGGGTAGGCATGTCCATAATGGCTTTCACCTTGTCTGGATCTACTTCAATTCTATTTTTACTTACTACGAATCCCAATAACTTTCTTGACGTGACTCCAAAGACACACTTCTTAGGATTGAGCCTCATATTGAATTGGTCCAACCTTTAGAAAAACTTTTCTAATACTTCGAAGTGTTCTCCCCTTTTAGTAAATTTTACCATCATATTATCTACATAGACTTCAACTTCTTTGTGCATCATGTCATGGAATAGTTTAGTGGACATTGGTTGATAGGTAGCTCCTACATTCTTTAGCCCAAAAGGCATTACCTTGTAACAATATGTGCCCTATTCTATTATAAAGGTAGTTTTGCATTTATCTATCACCTTTATTAACATCTAATTATATCCCAAAAATCCATAAACAAATGAGTACATGGCTGCCATTGCTGCACTATCTACTAATATGTCTATATGAGGCAAGGGAAAATCATCCTTTAGATATGCCTTATTTAGGTCTTGGTAATCTACACACACCCTAACCCTTCCATCTTTCTTAGGTACTGGGACTATGTTGGTGAGCTAGGTGGGGAAAATAATTTCTTCAATGAACTTTGCTTCAAGTAACTTGACAACCTCTTCTTTTACCTTTTCTATCCATTCAGCTCTTATTCTCTTGAGCTTTTGTTGGACTGGGATAGTGTGGTCATATGTTGTGATAGCATCTCAGCAATTTCTCGATCAATACCCAACATATCATCATAAATCCAGGCAAAAATTCTTTAATATTTTTTTAATAGTCTCTTGAATTTTTTCCTTTCCTCGATTGTAGTATCATGGGCAATTAATATATTTCTAGTTTATTAATTTGTGCTAAGATTAAATGGATTAGTTTTAATGCAATCAATGTCAAAAATACTCATGTAATGATTATTTTTATACAAACTAACATCAAGAGAAAGATCACACAAATAAGCAAATTTGTTGTTCATCTTATTAGAAAGGAGATTGTTTGCCTCAAAGAGGTCGCAAAGATACAATTCATCTAAAAATAAATCAGAATCTATATCTAAATCAGGCACATCTTTAGGAAGGCTTAGATAGACTTCCTCAATAGTCGGTGGCTTTGGGAATACTTCTTCAGTCCACTAAATCTAAGTAAGATGGCTCGATTCCCAATCAATAACATCTGCAAAGATTTTGAATCTATGCTTGTAACATCCCTCTACTATTGCAAGTTCTGGAGTCCCATCATATCTTGTGCTTTTCTATTTGACAAAATAATCTCCCAAACAGCTACCTTTTCTTGGGTTCCCTCCTTTGCTTGGATCATAGCCTAATCCTTTCGTATCCTTTTGAGTATGCATTTGTAGGGGTTTCGTCATGCCTTGTAAATTCTTCCCTAAACCAGCACCTGGGAAAAAGTCCATTTTTTTCATCATCTTGGATATGGATGGATCCATGTAATCTTTATAAATACCCATAACATAAAACCCGATAAAAGGTTGATTAGCAACAGCTAAAATGGAAACAGTATGATCAACTTCAGCTTTTATAGTTACAATATTACTCTCGTGCAAGAATTTAATCATCTGGTGTAGGATGGAAGGGACTCCCCCAAGCTTGTGAAACTAAGGTCTCCCTAATAAAATAGAAAAATTGGCTAGAATATTTATTATAGTAAATTCAACTTCATTAATGCCTGGCCCTACTTGTACCTTGGCTATAAAAGACCCTTCAGCCTATCTTCTGGTGTCGTCATAAACTTTTATAGTAATACTCGAGGGTGATAGATCTTCTTTGTTGATCCCTAAACTAGACAAGATTTTAGTCGGACAAACATATAGAGAGGAACCATCATCAACCAAGGCTCATTCTATCTTTTTTCCATTTATTTCAGCTTTGACAAAGAAAAGCCTATTATTCTCTCTCCCTTCTAGGGGTAAGTCAGTGTCAGAGAAGGTGATAAGGCCTATTTTGCCCATCTTCATCACTTGTACCAGCTCATCAAGGGTAGTTGTTGTGGATACAACAACTTAACCTAAGGCTTCAACAACTTTCTGTCTATGGTCTTTAGATGACATCAGTAGGTCCCATATGCTAATGTTAGCTTAGGTTTTCTTTAATTGCTTCAATACCTCTTCGTGCTTA
>CANXYI011480801.1:0-13274 GCA_948208565.1 Hura crepitans
TTATTTTATAATCTTTCCTTAAATACATTTGTTATTTCTATACGTCATTATTATTATTATTATTATTATTATTATTATTATTATTATTATTATTATTATTATTATTATTATTATTATTATTATTATTATTATTATTATAGAATTAGGATTTATAATAATTACATGAATAGATATTTTCATTTTATTTATTTAAACCACATAATTCTTTTCCCTTATATAATTAATTTAATTTTTTTATTCCTATTAAATAATTCCCATATATTCTATCTTATTTTGAATCTCTAAATAGAATTTATTTAATCCCTTTTTATTTCCCTTTCTTTGCTGCTGCTGCTATTGTTGTTGTTGTTGTTGTTGTTGTTGTTGTTGTTGTTGTTGTTGTTGTTATTATTATTATTATTATTATTATTATTATTATTATTATTATTATTATTATTATTATTATTATTATTATACTACCAAGTCCTTGCTTATCTACTTATATACATATACTTTATATTTTCATTTATTCTATATAATTGATTTCTTATGTTTAAATATATTCACATATTTATGCCCATACTTATATATACATATTTTCCTTAGAACATTTTGCATATGTTAATTAAATCACATAACTAATTTCATATAATTTTATAATCCTTATTTGTACTTTTCTCTTAGATAATCTTTTAATTCATCAATTATATATTTATTTGGTTAATCCTACCTTATTCTTATTTAATTAATTTATATAATTTATTTTTTCATTGATATTATTATTATATAAATTCTTTGTTCATTAGCATATATATATATATATATATGTCTTATATTTCTAGCATTTCCGTATGATTAATTCATTTCATTTAAATATAGTTGTTTAATTATACACTAATTCATTTCATTTAAATATAGTTGTTTACTTATGCACACATTGCTCTCTTTTAATCATACTTGATTTAATTCAATTAACTATTTCCAAATTTATTATATATTTTCATTCACAATATTTATGTATTCCTTTTTCCTTTCTGTCTACTTATTTGTTTATTTCTTGCCATATACCTATATTCATTTTAATTTATTTATGCAATTTGTTTCTTAATTCCTTAACCTTTATGCATATAAAATCCATTAGTTCAAGTTTTCTTTTTCTCATTTTATATTTCAGCCCACTAAAAGAAAATGTCAACCTTAATTATGCTATTATTTCTACAAATCTATTCATATATTTCTAACTATGTTCTTTTTAATTATCCTAACATTTCATTTATTTTTGCATCATTTCTCTTCATATACCTTTCAACCTCTCTAAGATTTTCATGCTCCTAATTCTTTTTCCATCATTTTATTATTCCTACAATCTAATTTAGAACATAAATGCATATGCGTAGCACAAATTCCATGTAACAAGTCATAAAAGTAAATTCACTATATTTCACTATTATAAACATACAAGCCTTATAATACAAGACTACACTTACCTCTTAAGCTTAAATCCACCTAATCTTCCTCTTCTCATTTTTAATTTGACTTCATTATCATCCCTTCTCACATTCCATCAATTCCATAATTTGTTTCCTCATATAACATTCAATAAAATTAGCATTAATCACATAACTACAACTTTAACACCATAAACCATCATTTAAACCTCATATAAATCATTTTGATTAAAGATTACTTATGACCGTTAGAGTGCCCATCTACAGCTATTTTCCATCTCTTTTCCTCTTTTAAATCTCTTCTCTCTATATATAATTTTGAGGGACTATTGCATTGGCTAAAAGGAAATCCCTTCTAATATAATGTTTAATGTTTGTTTGATGACGCAAAATGAAGAAATTGTGAAATAGAAAGGGTAGTAGTGTTTGAACTTTCAATTCAGATATAAGATGTCCCATGCCTAATTCAATTTTTAATTCTTCCATTGCTTATTTACTTTTACTCAAATTAAATATTTTAGTAGATTCATTTTATCACAGTTTATGCAACAATTGAATTATCTTAACTTATAAAGCAACATGCATTCATCACCTCAAGTAACACATGTAAAAATGTAATAAGAATAGAATTAATATTTAGTAAACATTTAATATAGCTACCATCTACATGCTTAATACCTTAGACAAACAATCTAAAACTATTAACAATCTATATATGTTTTGTATCATGTACAATATCTCTGTTACACTAAACATGTATATGTGGTTATAAGTGTCAGTTACATAATAATGATGCAAGTACACATTCAAGATGTCAAAAATGCTAGTTGTGGACTCCTCTTACCTATTTTGTTATTACATAGACTTTTGTCATTGCTTAGACTTAACCCATCACTTTGCTCGCTTCAATCAACAACCTATGCATCAGCATAAAGCCAATATGCTAAGCAAAATTGCTCTGTAGTGTATTACAATCATATGAGACTTATACTTTATGTTATTAATAAATTTTAAATCTACATTTCTCCATTTGATTGGATAATTCTTTATTGATCTTGCATAAGTTTAAGTACTTATGTACATTTACTTATCCATTAACTTTTTATGTTTTAACACATTATGCTATTTTATACCACTATTGATCATTCTGACATACGTATTCTTATATTATTCTTTCCTTACATAGCTATGTTTTTCCATATTCTCTTATATATATATATTTACATATTTCAAAACATACCTTATTTACCTTAATATTTTTAACTACATCATATCATTCTCATATAATTTATGTTTATATATGCTCTTATCTTTCTTTATTGATAACATGGTTCCCATCTAATGCTATCTTATACCAAATTATCCTTCTTTTTGCCTAATTATATTCCTTAAGTTTACATATATTTCCATTCAATTCTAGTAGTTTATTTTGTATAATACTTATTCAAGATATCATCTTTACATTCTAGTCTCATTACATTAATGTTCCCTTAATTCTTTATTTCAATATTAATTCAACCTAGCCCATATTTGATAGAATCAATCACTAATATTGGATAACAAGATCTCAACATTATATAGTGGACTGCATTTTAGACCTCATGGTGGTTGCACTCACATGAAAGTGTGCAATGGCCCTCATGGACCTCATGATAGTCGCACATGCATGAAAGTGTGTAATAGCCCTCGTGGACCTCATAGTGGCTACACCTACATGAAAATGTGCAATAGCCTTTGTGGACCTCACAACAACTACGGTCGGATGAAAGTGTGTATTGGCCCTCATGGACCTTATAGTGGCTACACTAGAATGAAAGTGTTCAAAGGCTGTCATAGACCTTACGACTACTACACCAGTACGAAAGGAGACACCAATGTGTCCTAGTAGCTGTTAACCATCCCTAGTTAACTAGTTAACCTATCCAGTACATTGTCTAACTCATATGGGATATTCTTACTTTGAATCACATTCCTCTTTCCTATTAGTCTAATTAATTTAATTATCATAAGAAGCAGAATCATAATCATAAAGAATTTTAATACCATATCTCGACCATATAAATACATAAATATAATTTTCCTAGTTGTTCTTCATAGCCAAATATATTTCCATTAATTATCTTTTTTTGATATATATATCTCTTTGCTTGATTATTTGTCATCACTTTACATTTCCTTATTTAATAATTTCTAAACATTTACATATTAATTCATTATCATTCATGATTCATTTATAATTTTTCTTTGTTTTCTAGTAACTTTCCAAATATTCATTTATTATCTTTAATCATGCTTATCCTAATTCCATTAATTATTTTCATGATATATATATATATATATATATATGTACATATCTTATTATTAGTGCTACTACTACCCCATAAATTCCTTAATCTTTTATACATACATTTGTGTCTCATATTTTCCTTTATTTTCACATGATTAATTTAATTCTATTTATTTAAATATGCCTAATTACATGTGCATTCTTATTTCTAATCTTATGTATCCATGTTTTTAAGTACTTACCTTATTTTAATGAGTTTCATATTACTTCCAAATATCTTGAATTTCCTTATTTAAACTTTTATTGTTCTTTTGCATTTTTGAATTTTCCCTTATTAGTATAATTATATATGTTTGTCCACCTATTTTATATATTTATTTATCCTTCTAGATTTCTTATGTTTATGATATTTAATCATTTAAATTGATATCCTTTATTTTCTATGTATTACTTACCTTTTTCACATATATTTTATTATCCTAATATTTTCAGAGTTATATATTCATAGCCAACCATTAATTATATTCATATTTTTCATTTTATGTATTTAACTTATATAATTTCTTTCTTCTTATAATTTTTATTCCTCTTCAATTCACTTACTTCCATCTCTCTACACTTTATAGAAACTCATTTTCTTTTAAATTTAACTTATTTAGTAATTTATTTAGCTTTCATATAATTCCTCTCTTTTACACAATTATATGTTTTTACATATAAATCCATCAATACCTACTTGATTCTATATAATATTATACCTATATCATTTTCTAGGCATTTTAACATGATAACATCTAATTTTATTATGAGCTAAACTCATTAGTTCGCATTGAGTAATTTTGACCAAATCTAGTTTTTATCTATAAAATGTCAATTTCTCTACTTATAAGGTTTTCTATCTAGTTTAATTATTATTTTATACCAATCTTGAAATAATACTTCATTAGGATTGTCACTTAAGTAAAATAAAATAATCCTTCTAATTTACATCTTTCATATTGATGTATAAAGGTTTGGAATTCAATAGTTTTAGGTGCAAAGATTCCTAATTTAAATTATCTAATTATTTATGCTTATTTACTTATCATGGTTTACTTAGTAATTCATTTTAATGTACCAATTTAACCAATAAATATCACTTATCCTCTCAAGGTAATTTTTTGACCTAAGATTAGGTTCAATGTTCAAGCTTTGTTTTCATTATCTGCTTTTTTCTAAATATACCAACGTCTATCCAATAACAACATACATCCATCCATTTTAACCATTCACGAACAATATAAAAGTCATAATCTCATATTATACATAATCCACTTTAATCCATAAAATAGAATACACATACCTTGTATACAAGCTTTTCTCCATATAAAATTCATTATATTCTCTTCAATTTCCCTTCCATCACTCTTCTCCACCATTAAACCTTCAAATCCCTTAAACTTTCATAACCATTCACTCCTATAAAAATTATCAAAAATATCATTATACATAAAATTTCAATATATAATTCCATAAATTTATTTCTACACTTTAATTAACCTCATTAAAACCAATTGGTTTGGGATTAACTTACCTACATTAGAGTGACTAGAACATCCATCTTTCATTTCTTTCTATCCATTAAAATTCTTGTAAAAAAACATGGATCATAAAATTTAAATCGAATTGGGTATAATCTCATAATTAAAAACTTGAAAGGAATATTGGGATATTAAAGATAGACAAATAAAGATTTATGTATGTGAATATTTTATAGGGAAATAACAGAGTAGTACAAAGAGGAATAGATTTAATTCAAAGGGGAACTAGGAAGGATTAAAAAAGATTTCTTTTTTTTTTCTAAGAATTGACATAAAAATTCTTATTATTCCCCTTAAAAGTTTTGGTGACAGTATGAAAAAAGGAAAGAAAGAAAAAAAAAGAGATGGAACTAAAAAAAAGAAAGGAAAAGAGAAATCAAGACAAAGAGAGGGGGAGGTTTAATAAATAGTAGCCATTAAGAACTTCTTCCTATTACTAATATCTAAAATTCATGGGATTTGCCAGAAGAGACGAATAAGACAACAAAGGGTTTCAACTAAGGAACTTGAATTGGCAGAGTGAGTAGATTGAATTATCAAATGAAGGATGAGTAGAATAGCTACTACCATTATCGAGAGAGAACAATAGTATGAGTTTTATGGAATATAGAAGAGTACAACCCAAAAATAAGAATGAGAAGAAACAATAAAGGAACAAATGAGGGATGAAAGAAGGATAGAAATGGGGGCTAAATTAAATAGAGAGGCAAAGGGTTAATTTTAATGTAGGGAGGAAAAAATAATAAATTGGATTTGATTTAGAGGGAAAGGAAGAAATTTGGATGGCTAAATTATGCCTTATGGAAAACAAAGATACTTCAATTACAACACCTTTTTCTCTTCATTGTTGAATTGCTTAAGGAATTTGATGCTATGAATTTTCTGATATGAAAAACTTTAAAAGTTGTTTAATTTTAGTTTAACAAAAGAAGAAAGAGAATTAAGACATGTGGTTCTTAAATTTCTAGCATTTAGTGAGATTTGATTTAAAGATGAATTAGAAGCAAGTGAACTTTGGGTTGGCTTGAGACTAGGGACCAATCAACCAAGGAGGAATTCAAGGAAGTTAAGGGATCTTTTTTCTTAGATTAAAATCAATGTGAAGGGTGGACTTAAAGTGAAAGGGAAGTTGTCGTGGTTAGACAGTATCTTATTAAAGTAAGTGCACCTTTACTCTGTAAACCATTATTTTGTACACCATTCTTGGCATTAATTAGAGTTCTATATGTATATATGTGTAGTATTCTCATGATGTGATAATTATAATTATGGGTAATTGAGGTTAGTTGGCATTAACGAGAGCTACATGAAAAAGGTTTCTTTATAAAAATGAAAAAGGATTGTATAGGTAAATATTTAATAAATTTGTATAATATACAAACTCATTTACCAACCACTTAGATACTACTTGAGAAAAGGGGATAAAAGTTTAGTATGAGGGGTAAATACAATATATGCTCGATAGAAATGAAAAAGAATATTTAATTTAGGTATTTTATGTTTAATTTAGGTATTTTTCTTAACTATGAAAGGTCATATGCATAAGTGGGAAAGCACTTAGGTCAATAGGTGAAAGGAGTATAAACCTTATTTAATTCATAAAGATAACCTAGGAATAATGATAAAAGGTGTGGTATATGATGCATAGGCATATTGGATGTTTATAATAGCTAATTATAAGTCTAATATAAAATTTAGATTACAATGGTATAATGCATATTGTAACAAAATAATGATATAGCTATACAATGGATAACTATGAATTATACAAGTGAACTCGAAGGGGAACTTTGAATATTTATCCAAGTAATGAAGTGGGGTATTCATGTTTTGTGCTTATCATATTCAATAAGAACTGGAGAAGGTATACTAATCACACGTTTTTATTAAATAAGTTGACTATTTCATTGTAATGCAAGTTTTATTCTTCAATGCTAATTCATATGTTATGTAACACCCCCTGCCCATTCTCTATGAAAACGGGCAAGACATGCCACTTCCCGTGAGGTCACCCATCCTTAGATTTCCCTAAGGGTCTTTCATTTAACCTTTATCACTTTTTAATTCTCCCAGTCTAGAAATTTCACTTAACAGTTCCTATGTTTTAAATTAAACCTACTAGGCATATGACTCTTAAATGCCTGATACTACTGTCAACTATCAGCCTAGGTTTGGTTTACAACTACTGATTCAGTTATATTACTATTATATATAATTACTATCCCAATAATGCACATTTTTAGTAATTTTCCCCAATCACCCATATACATATGTATGAGTGCCTCTACACACTTATTCGTATAAGCTATTCATATAGTACCATACTTAGATAATCGTCATTTGCACCGCTGGTTGCCTAGTTAACCTCCTCTATACATCTACCACCTGCGCATTGAAAACCCGATATACTGAGTATGCACTCAGTGGTGAATTTAACCAAATATACCATGTACATATTATGCATATAAGCACACAAGTCATACTAATTTATTATCATCTGTAATATCTAACCCTTCTCCTTCAAACTTAAGTTATACTCATTTTAGTTTACCAATCTAAGGTTTCATATAACCTATGCGTTATTATGAGGTTCATTATCACTTTTTCCTCTATACCATGTCCACTTCTCCTAATTGTTGTTACATCCTTCTCATAAATTCTCCTTACATATTTTTACCATCTATTTATTACCTTTTACCCATCCACCTCTGTTCATTCTAGCCACTTAATAGGTGTCTACATACAAGTTGTTAACCCTATTATTCCCATTAATCATAATCTCCTTTAATTTCATATGGCTTTAAGATGTCCCATTACGCTTCCCCACAAGCTTATTCATTCTCAACCCTCACAAGTTATTCTTACTTCTCTATACGTTTATTCATAGGCTTTAACACTTTATATCTAGTCTTTTATCACCTTAAGTTCACTTATCATATTATGGAAGTTACATCATTATTTTAGAGGATCCATATTATTTCATTTAAGACATTTGATCACATTACATTCATGGCCCATACCAGACAAATGACACTTAAAGATATTGGGCAGTGGGATGTGTCTTGTGCAGTGGCCCATTTTTAAGGCCTAAGTAGCTGCACCTACCTCGCCCGATAGTAGGGATCCATCCGTAGACCACTCCCAATATCAGACTCACAAGAAGTAATCAGTAACACACACGTGGATAGCAGGGACCCATCCGTAGACCACTCCCAATATCCACAAATATAGCAATCAAGAGAAGATGGATAGTAGGGACCTTTCCGTAGACCACTCCTAATATCCATCACCACACACAGCAGTAAGCCCCAGAGGGGCTGACCACCTAGCAGCTGCTAATCCCTAGTTGATTGGTCAACCCATCTAGTGGGTGTCTAACTGATGGACCACTAACTATTATTTAATCTGTAATTATTAATATTTTCATTCTCAGATTCAAGTCCTATCTTACATCCCATTCTCTAAACAACAATGCACGTTCATTTTCATGGCAACCACATAATCATAATTATATTGTTATGTCACATTTTCTTTTCTACCCACAAAGGCATACCTCTTGCAATACCCAATTTCAATCATCAGTTATATATATATATATCATTCAATCAATAAAAACCCATCCAACCATTTTAGTTTTAGTTTTAGTTTTATTCATTCTATTTCTTTCATTCAATTGTCTATTTTCTCATATGTTTAATTCATTTATACTAATAATTCCTATAAGCTTCTATTCCATGCCTTTTATTTTATTTCTATTTTGTATTTCATTACACTCATTAACCTTCCAATCTTAATGACCTTTCCTACGGTTACTGGATTACTAAAATATTCTTTTCCCATTCCATCAATTACTTTAACCTGATATTTTATTGTATTCTTTAGAATAATTATTTTGTACTTATTATTTTCTTCCAAGATTGTCTCAATTAATTCTCCTTTTGGCGATGACAATTTCCTACAATACTTGTAAATTTTTTTCCTTAAGTTATGCCCACATTTATTGCACCTTAATTTATTCTTTTTCTAAACCTCAAAATTTTCGGTCAGATTTTCAACAATTTAATAAGCACCCAGATTCATTTTGGTCTTCCTAACTTCATTTGATTGCCTTCATATTTTACCAAATATTTTATTTCTTTATTTTCATGCTAAAAAAACATAGGTTTGAATTTATTTTATCCGAACAATTTTTTCCAGACAATTATAGGTTATCGTAGCCTTAGATAGTTATAGGCCCCTCTCACATAAAGTTCACTATTCATTTGGTATCTTTTTCCTTATCAAATTTTCAACCTATTTTTCTTTTCATTTCCTTCAACCATAGCATATTAATTTTTCTTCCCTCATCCATTTATTGTACACCTAATTTATTTTATAAATTCATTATTGGCATATAACAATTCTAATTAACATATATTAATTTGATTTCCCCTTTTTATGACATTTTTCTTCTCCTTATTATTTTCTATTTTCTTACATCCATTTTCTCTCTCTACGTACACCCTTCAAGCCCCATTTTACCATTTCCACATATATGGCCATCACATGACATACATGTAATCATACATGCATGACATACTCACACATCCTTATCACATCTCATACCCATCCATATCATCCTATTTTCATCAAATTCACATCCTAACATCCATTCTCCACCCATACCACCATGTCATGCCTACATACCCATACATGACACATATATAGTCATGTATGTACCACATGCCTACACATCCCATTCACATGCCAAACACATCTCTAACATCCTAAATCATCATTTTACATCTTCTCATATACATTTCACATGCATACACGCATGCACACACATAAAACTACCACTTCTATACACAATTTCTCATGCTCAATAATAATTTATCTCAATATACATGCTAAGTTGGATAAATTCACTTATTTCTAGCTCCTATCATTCTGTAGTTACTCTAGAATCCTTTTTCTTCCACTTGAACCACCATTCTCCATTTTCCATACAAGCTCCCAATCTTTGAAAAATTCTAAAAAAATGCACACAACTCTAAATTCAATTCCAAAATCATAAGGATTCTTAGAATTCCCTAGGCTATCAATACCAAAAATAAAAAAAATAAGATTCATAGCCATTTACCTCATTTGGGCACTATTCGCCCAAGTGTGAATTCTCCCAATTTTGAGCTTCTTTCTTCACTCTCTTAAGTGATTTAGCATCTAATTTTGATGGAGGCACTAATTATATATATTTTGCATAAATTTGGTGAGAAATAAGAGAGAGAAAAAGCCATAAAAATAAAGAAAACCATAGGGAAAGTTTCGACCAAGAGGGATTTAGGTGGAAGGAGATGGTTTGGTCCATGGTTGAGGGTTCATTTATGAAATTTTTGAAACATGGGATGGGTTTGACCAATTTAATTGGGCCAAATGACCTTTAAACTATTTTTGTGCCTTTTATGTCACTTTTTTGTCTAAAAATTCACAAAATATTCCACATCTTCCCAAAAATTCCCACTTTAGTCCCAAAAATTCTTAATTACTACGACTAAAGCCCTTGCAAAATTTTAGCTCAAAACTCCTTCAGGAGCAAATATCATCATTCACCATAAACTGAGTTTAACATTCAAATATTTGTAAAATATTCCCTGGTCTTTCAAAAATTCTCATTCTAGTTTTAAAAATCCTTACTTAGTGTGCCGAAGGCCCATGCAATTTTTTAGGTCAAAAGTTAATAGTCGACTTTCTAGTAGTATTCACTGCCAAAATAAAATATTCTAAAAAAAATCTGCTGACCTTAGAAAATTATAATTCCACCTCTATCATACTCATGGAATTTTTGAGTTTAAGGGTATGGTATTTTTGAGACCATCTGAGCAATTCCTGAGTCTGTCCCGGCATGACCTCATTTTATCTTCATAAATAATAGTTCTTGACCTGAAATGAATTATTGGTTTTACTAAAATTTTTAGTTCATTCGTTTCGATCATTTTAAGGCTAGTCAAAGTTTTTTAGCCAATATGCCAATCAACAGACTTAGAATGATGACCTGTACCACGGGGAACATCACTCGCCCTCAATACACTGTCCACATGATCCGGGTTTTTAGGCGTTACATGTTAGATCAAGACTAAATATCATAAATGAATGTACCTTGTCTATTTTAAATGAACAACATACATTAATATGGGTAGAGTATATACATTTTATTATAGGATAAAACATATGGCATGGTATGGCTGATAAGTAAATGATGATATTAAGTGATATGTAATGGGTCACTCATGTTACAAGTGTTAGGTATGTAGAAAGGAGGACTTACATGTCATGCTATACCTTAGATGTTAAAAGAAACTAGAAGGACATTATTTTAAATATATGCTGCTCAAAGTGAAATAAACCAAAATACTTGTATTGTTAATCTTTCATAATCAGGTAACATGTCTCTACTCAATAGAAATGTATATACTACCATATATCCCAACTCTTATGAAGAAATTACCTTTAAAAGTTTTTCAATTTCAATAAACTCAGTAAATTATTTTAATGGCAACTATGTTTTATAGATTTGTTCATCGTATATGTTGAGTATTATAATAATTATATCCATGCCCGTAAATAATTATGTATGAGTTATAACACCCATAAACATGGCTTTATAAATAGTATTTCCTGGGTTATGTATTGGGCTATTAAGTAGCAGGCCCTACTAAGTTGATCTAGAAAGGGATTTCCTGGACATGAAACTTTAAAAGGCAAAATAAGGCACAAGACAAAAGAATTAAAAATTTAGACAAAACCAAAAGTTTATTTTAAACTGAGATATATAGGAATATGGCCTTAGTTTGGGCTGTTATATGAGAAGGTTAGGATGTGCCAAAATTGACTCTAAAATATCATACCCTAAAGGTAAAAAATTTTAATGAGTCTAATGGTGAAGGAATTATAATTTTCTAACATCAATCGGTATTTTTACTGAATTTCTTATTTATACGATTGAAAAATTAAGTGTATTCCCTTGGTCTTTTGGCATGAGCTTCGAGGAGGCCCATAATTATGAATTCCCTAAATTTTAGAGTCTTAAGAAGTATTTTTGGTGATCATAAAAATTAAGAATAATTTTTCAAAGATTAAAAGAAAAAAAAAGGAAAAATGTGCACCGTTTTATCAAATTTGATTAAATCATGATTGTCCGTATTAATAATATAAATATGGGTTCACATGTGTGCATAACACCGTATCACACATGTCATCTTCCTCCTCCCACCAGGAGTGGCTGATGCCATAGTCGTAAGCTCCTCCCTCTAACAATTTTCTTTAAACACACCAAAAATCAACTTGAAAACCCCAAATATTATACTCAAAATGCTCCCTGTTGTGTCTAGTTTCTTATTCTCTAGATTATTTCATCGAAAAAGCTTTATTTTGAGGGAAAAGAGGAGAAAATTAGTTAGGGTTTTGAATGAAAAAAAGCTAAGGTAAGTATATTTTTGGGGTTCTATTAATTTTCTATGATCTTACAAGTGCTCGAAAATATGGTACATATGTTATTTTCGATTTTTGATTCGTGTATAATTTTTTATAAATTTTTTAATTATATACCTATTTTGGAACTTAGAGAAAGAAGGAAAAGGGCATTCCAAAGGCAAATAGAGATAGTAAAGTGACATTCAGGATACTAAAAAATATCTCTGTAAGTGTATTCAGTAAAATATGTGAACACATTTCTTATTTATGCATTTTTACCTCAGAAAACCATTATAGAAAACCATTATGGAAGTGTTAGTTTTAGTTGTTTAAGTTGTTCTAAACTTATTTTGATGGCATTATAATATTTAGAATATGTTAATTAAGTGATAATAATGGTTAAAAGTGGATTAAATTGATGTATGGTTAAGTTATACACTTGGTAGTGTAATATGGAATAAAAAGGAAAAACTATAATTTTGGACATTATGTGTAATTAAGGTGTAAATGTGATATATTTGCATAACTAAT
>CANXYI011480894.1:0-10059 GCA_948208565.1 Hura crepitans
AATTATAAATTAATATAAAATAATACAAACATCGAAAAAATATTTTGAGCCTATATATGTGTTCTACAACATCCAAAGAACCCGTGAAAAATAAAACTTGTAGAAAAGGAAAACTTGAGAGTCGAGAGGTTACTATTTACCTTTAGATTATTCTCGATTTTTCTCTTAAAATACTCTACCATTCCCAAAGATTTTTGTGTCTACTAAATTATCTCGGGACGCTCTTCATTTCAGGAATAGGTTTGCAGAGTGGGTTGGCTTAAGAAGAAAGAAATTAGAGAAGAAGAGAGGGAGAGGAGCTGGGCAGAAATTTAGAGGAGGAGGAGTAGAGCATGTTGTGTTTTAGTGTGAATGGGGAGGAATTTAATTTCTCCTTATTAATACTTTCTCACAAAATAATTTTTTCCTTCCTTCAAAAAATTATTATAACCGATAAGAAAGTCAGTTTCCTATATTTCTACCCCTAAAATTCAATTAATCTAAGCCCTAAATCCTCACAAAATATCAAGCCTAAATTTTAACAATAACCTAAAAAATTAATACATTTTATGTCCCAAAATTTGGGTAAAAATAGTTCTTGAACTTGAAAAATTTCGATTCCAAAGCCATTAGACTATTCAAAATATTTGAGTATCAAATTATAATATTTTCAAATTATTTTGAGCAACTTTGTATTTATTATACAGTTCAGCCTTACTTGTGGCACTATTCACAAAACACTACCATAAAATCTTAATTAGCATTTTTAACCATCCGAATGACTTTAGAATGGCTTTAAACTTTGCCCAGAATTCTCATGTAATTAATACTTCCTGTCAGTATGCTTAGTGCAACTTAGGTTTCAGGAAGCACTATTTATCTTGGGAAGTGCTATTCACAAGAGTCAAGATATTTGGGTCATTACATATGGCATGTAATAACCTTATTGATGGGATTTGAATGAATTGAAATTATGTAGATTTGCTAAATGTGCTATTGAGAGCATAATATGTGTCATAATAGGTTTTGTGAAGCAAAATTGAGCATTTGGGGTTATAAAAGCATAAGTTGTGGTTAATTGACTTTACTGTCATAAACATGAATGTATGAAATCATGAGAGGGCCTTAGAATTGTAAAAGTCTCATTAAGTGCATTAACTTACTTGTATGTACATACTATGTGAAAAATGCCATTACATGGGTTATGTGAGTATGTTGATAATATTGTGAATATTAAGTATGTTTGCATGATTTATAAGTGAGATTTGCAATGAATGGCCATTTAAAGAGTATGGCTAAATGCCATGTAGTGGCTTGAAAAGTTTGGTTATTTGAGTTATGATGCATTATTGTGTGTAACTAGGCTATATATGTGTGTGAGTGTCACAGTAAAGTGTGGTTTAGTGCTTGGCAATTTATTTTCAATCCAAGTTTTGTGATAGAATGATGGCATTTTTTATCCTAAAGAAATGTGAAAATGATAATAGGGGCATTGCTATGGGCAAGGTCAAATGGCCTAAAAAGAAGAATATGCATGATAATTCATATATCTTGAGAGTTGTAGTCTTGCAAGCATTAATTCATATATTTGAACATGAATAGGATTAATGTCATGAAAGAAATAAAGTTTGAGACCTTAAAGTGCATTAAACTCAAAAAGAGCTAAAAGAGTTCTTGAAAAACACTTTATGCCATAAAATAAGAAAATGATTATATAAGGGCATAAAATGACTAAAATGGATTTTATGACCTTATTTGACTGTGTTTATGTTATATACATGTTTAAAATTTGTATATGAGATGGAAAAATGTGATTGTTGTGAATAGGGTATAATGACTTAAAAAATGATCATAAGGTCTCAAAATGATATTTTTAATAAAGGTAAGCAGTTAATTCTTTTAGTGGCTAAAATATGCATGTTAAAAGCTATAGATGCCTATTTAATGAAGTGAAACTCAATAAAGTGATTTCTAGCCCATCAGATGCAACAACTTAGGAAATAGATAGGTTGACTAGTCTGCTAAGGGATATAGTAGCTACTAGGGTACTTTGATGCTTAAATAGGGTTTAAAGGTACACTTGTAATTTACTAACGGGATATATGTACTATGATCTTTGGATCAGTAGATGCAGTTACAGGTAAAGGTCCCATAGGGCCATTGCATTGAGTACATACAGGTGCAGCGATGTAAGTCACATTAGACACTACACTGTGCTGGTGCAACAGTTGTCAAGTCCAAAATGTATTCTATTGCACAAGTATGATCTCATTATGTAAAGGTTTAAGGTTATCCCCATCGGCATCAATAAAGAAAAGATGGCAATAACATAAATAAACATTATACATGACATGGCATAAAGTGAATCTTATATGAATATATGATGTGGAATTGTTACATTTGATGAACGAATGACCTTATATGTTACTTTACCATACATGTATGATATGCAATGGTTGGTGTATAGAGTATGTCAACTTAATCATAGTTACTGCACATCCTCATTTGTATACATATTATGTTATTTGTTAAATAGTCATGTATGCTAATGATTGATATATAATCGTAGAAGGGTATGAATGAAAATTTTAGCACATATTATTTTGATTACACCGCTAAGTAATATGCTTATCATGTCACTTTTTTACGACACATAGGTATAAAGATGTTTTGATACTAGAAGCCTCAAGACATCAAGACATCAAAGAGAAGGTTTTATTTCATTAAAGCTTTTGTTTATGTAATAGATGTGATATATAAGATGCATTCAAATGTAATTCTATAAGTGATAGCCTTAACTTGAATTCATTTTGTAACTATTGTAATTTAAAATGTTCTTTATGGATTTCAAAAGTATGAATTATATTAATTGTAATTGCATTTTGTGCTATATGATATCTCTTCTAGAGGTTGAGAAATCATATGTTGTGTTAAGTGCTGCTAGAGTAATCAAAAGATCACATTGAGAAGGAGGAAGTGTATGAATGAAATATAGAAGTGTGCTTTATACTTATCTTACTATTTTAAAATTTTGGGATAGTGCCCGTTATTGCCATTATGCTATCAAATTTTCAACATAAGGATTCTTAGTTTTAAATAAGTAACACTATTTAAAAAGGTTTTTGAAAACCTGTATTTTTGTATATATTAATTTTGAATAAGAATAATTTATAATAAGCATGTGGATAGATGAGTTTAGATATCTCAATATGCGTGCACACCTTAAATGGACTCAATAATTGGCTAACATCAGCACTGAGTAAAGGGTGTCACATTTTGTTATATTAGAGCTCTAGATTAGGCATTCCTAATTAACATTTGAGTGTATTAGAGTCTAGAGTCTACATCACATACTATTTGATGTCGAGGCTTATCAAATTACTTTTATACCTATAGATACGATGAATGCTTTAGCACAAGGTAGCAAGGATAAAGTCGGAAGTCATACTTTAACTATAGTTACACTTGAGGCTACTAAAGTTAGATTTATGTCTACAAGTGTAGTAAGATATGCATAATTCATAAGACAGGTTCTGCCAATGTTCATGCAGAAGATGTTGTAGATTTTAAGGCAAGCTGCTACTATTGCTATTGCTCCACCACCACAACCTAAGGTACCATTAGTTCTCTAGAAGACATATCTTAAGAAAGTGAAAAAAATAGGAGTTGAAGACTTCAAGGATGAAAGAGAATTCACTCCTGGGAAGGTAAAGTATTGGCTTGACTACACTAAGAAAATTATGAAGCAGATGAGGTGCACATTAGTAGAGAAGGTTATATGTGCTTCCTCACTTCTTTAAGAAGAAGCTTTAAAGTGGTAGAAGGATTATATAAAGTACAAAACTAAGGATCAAGTGACTTAGGAGTTGTTTCTGACAAAGTTCCATAAGAAATACATCATGGAAGATTATCTTAATGAGAAGCGATAGCAGTTTATAGATCTGAAGCAAAACTAAGAAACTATTGGTGAATATGAGAAGGAGTTCACCATGCTTAGTAAATATGCTAAGGATACCATCACCACTAAGGTAGATAAATGTAAGAGGTTCGAGATGGGACTACATGTTTATATTAAGTCCCAGGTGGTACTGATGAACATAAGGGATTTCTCACAATCAATATCAGTGTGCAGATCTACTGAGGGGGTTTAGAAAGAGAAGAAGAGTTCCATCAGAAGAATAGGATATCTAGTCAGGGAGCATCCAGTGCAGCTCCAATATTAGACATGAAATATAAGGGATTCCAATATGATTTAAATTAGCAATTCTAGAAGTAAGGCCTGTCATAGAAACTAGGTCTGAGTGGTAAAGGGAAAACATGATAGCCATAGTCTTAGGCTACTTCTACACAAGGGTTAGTGAGCAAGAAGAGTCAAGCTTCTCAGTGTTAGACTTGTTTTAAAAAGCATTAGGGAGAATGTTAGAGGAATATGCTAAGAGCGTGTTTCACTTATAGACAACTGGGTCATTTTCGTAGAGATTATCCAAAGGGATAGGGTGTGGGCTAGAGATCAGCACCTATATAGAATGGAGGTCAGAAGAGTAATTAGGGAGAGAGAACAAAGGGAACTTAGAGAGATAAATTAGAGTGCCAACATAAATAGAGAGCACCTACCCAACTATATGCCATTAGAGCATAGGAGGATGCTAATGAGCCTGATGTCATTGCTAGTAGCTTTCTCTTCTTTAACTCTCTTATTATAGCATTAATAGATATAAGGTCTACACATTCATATGTTTGAACATCACGAGCATGAAACATAGGGTTAGTTTCAGAACCACTTAACCTAGAGATCATGGTTAGTAACCCCATAGGCTAGCATGTGGTAGTTGACCAAGTATATAGAAATTACCTATTAAGAATACAAGATTATTAGTTACTTGCTAACCTGATAGAATTACCCTTTGATGAATTTGACTTGATATTAGGAATGGACTGGTTGTCTAAATATCAAGTGATTTTAGATTGCAACCATAAGAGATTGACCCTATAGACTAATGATAAGTTTGAAATCATAGTCATTTAAGAGAGAATCAATTTTCTTATCCAACGTAATATCTATAGTGATTGTTAGGCAATTGATGAAGAAGGTTTTTAGGTATATCTTGCTTTTATGTTTGACAACAAAATAGAAAAACTAGGTAAGAGTAGCATACCGGTTGGGGAAAAATTGATATTTTTTCGAATGAATTATTGGGTTTGCCACTAAAAAGAGAACTTTAGTTTAATATTAAGGTTTTGCCTAGTACTGCTCCAATGTCTATAATGCCTTATCATATGGCAGTAATAGAATTAAAAGAATTAAAGCTTTAATTACAAGAGCTACTAGATAAGGGTTTCATCAAACTAAGTGTTTCACCATAGGGTGCACCGGTTATGTTTGATAAGAAGAATGATGGTTTACTTCTGTTATGTGTTGATTACCGACAGTTGAATAGAGTGACCATTAAGAACAAGTATCCTCTACCAAGAATTAATAGTCTATTTGATCAGGTTAAAGGAGTTAAAGTGTTCTCTAAGATAGATTTGAGATCCCGATACTACCAATTGAGAGTGAAGGAACCGGATATGGTGAAGATTGCTTTCAAGATGAGGTATGGTCATTATGAGTTCCTAGTAACGTTATTTGAGCTTACCAATGCTTCTGTAATGTTTATAGACTTAATGAATAGAGTTTTCAAGCCTTATCTTGACTAGTTTGTTATAGTCTTCATAGATGACATTCTAGTTTACTCAAAGAACAAGGAAGAGCACGAACAACACTTGAGAATAGTTCTTCAGATTCTGAGAAAAGAAAAGCTATATACCAAGCTCAACAAGTGTGAGTTTTAGTTGAGTGAAGTGTCTTTCTTAGGATATATAACATCAGTAGAAGGTACTAGAGTTGACCCTAGTAAGATATAGGTAGTGATTGAATAGAAGCCACCTAGGAACACTGTAACACCCCCTACCCATTTGTACCTAAAACAGGCAAGACGTGTCACTTCCCACTGAGGTCACCCATCCTTGGAATTCCCTAGGGGCCACTCATTTAACTCCTAGTCATCTTTGACAAATGTTGACTAAACCTTTCTATTACCCACACATGATAATTCATTCTCTAAATACATCCTATTTTGGTCCATTAAAACTTTCTTTGGACACTACCAGACAATTACAAAAATTTAGGCAGCATACTAGCTGCCCCGGTTCCTAACCTAACTAAACCTGCAAAGAAAATGCTCTTCTATTTCAAACACCATCTTTATTCCTCCTCTGGACCCTCTAGTGCTCCAAAAACAATTAACAACACAACAATTCATCACATTCATAACACACAGGGCCATAGACCCATCATCATATAAAGGTATGCCAAGAAAGTAACAATTCATTTCAAAGTACTGTATTTTCATATTAAATTCTTTTCACTAATATACACAGTTCTACTACCCACTCTAACCTACATATATACATGAGTGCAATATACTATATATACATAAATCAACAGAAAAGAAATATACCAAAAGATTGGGATAGCTACACCGATGTTGATGTCTGATGCTAACTCGTACCTTGCTCGCAACCTGCACATCGAAATACCGATATGCTGAGTACTAAACTTAGTGGTGGAATAACATAATTATTTGATGTCTCATGCCATAAGCATCATGCATGTTCTGCACACAATTAAGTCATCTTAAATTGCTAGGTCCAATTATTCATTTATTCAATTCATGCATCAATCATTACTATTTATTTTATTTGTTTATAGGCCCATAAACAAACCACACTTAAAGACACTAGATAATGGGACTATCCTGTGTAGTGGCCCACTTTTAAGGTCTAAGTAGCTGCACCTATCTCACCAGATAGTAGGGACCCATCTGTAGACCACTCCTAATATCTGTGAAGCATTACACAGAAGTGGATAGTACGGACCCATCCGTAGACCACTCTTAATATCCACAGTCATAACAAACAGGATGCCGAAGAATCGCATAGTCTCAACAACACCAACATTTGGTAGTGGGTCCTAGAAGGACTGACTACCTAGCAGATGCTCTATCTCTAGTTGACCGGTCAACCCATCCAATAGGCGTCTAACTAGTGGGCCATTACCTAATTTACATCACATTCAGTATTATTGTATCTTTAATATTCTGTTATAGGTCTAATCCTCACATGAAATTAAGATTTTGCCACTATCACAAAATCACTATTCATTTTGTCAGTTTCTATAATTGACACTATTCATTTGGTCTTTTTTTTTTTTCATTTTATGCCTTCTATTATCTCTATCAAGCAAGCTTCATTCCCAAGGTTTCTTTACTCCATATTCCTTATCTTAATATTTCACTATAATGTACATGAATTCGTGAAGTCACTTCCTCATTTCATCCTCTTACTAAGTCACATTCTTAGGTCATATTTCAAGCCATTTTACGTCTTTATATTTGCCACTATTCCACTTCATTTTCAGCACTTCAATACTATATTTACATGCCATATACTTCCTTACCATTCTTAGTCATTTGTAAGCCCTCATTCGGCCATCCTTACACATACACCCACACATGCCGTTTCTTGTTAAATTATTACACATTTCATATTAATTTGACCAAAATTGCATGCTTGTATTTACATTACACCTAAACAACACACCTACATGCAATTTGTGCCAATTCGATACAAGTAATGTAACTAAATTTGCATCCACATGTAAGACATAATAAAATTATGCTATTCCACATACCTAGGGTGCTTTTCCACCCTTGTCACCACCACTTGGGCTAGGATTTGTTGGCTCCCTCACTTTTGAACTATCTCCACCTAACATAAATAATTTTTACTTAGACAATTTCCTATAAAATTACCTATGCCTCAAATTGAATTTTTAACACCATAGCTATTCTTAAAATAGTCTAATTTAACTATACTAAAAATCAAAATTAAAATTTGAACCTTTTACTTACTTGAGTTACTATTTCACTCAAGTAGTGAATTTTGCAAATTAGCCCTTTTTCCCTGAAATTCTTGGTATATTTAACACCTTGGAATGGTGGAGGCTTAATTTAAATAATTTTTTGATGGATTTGTGTAAGCTTTAGGAGAGAGAAGATGAACAAAAATGGTGGTCTTTCATGGGGTAAGCATCAGCCATAGGGAGATGGAGAAGAAGATGAAGTTGTTCCTACACATGGGCTGTAACCAGATTTAAATCAGCCCCATGGGCTGCGCTGGGACCAATAATTTGGCCTAATTAAGGCCCAATTCCATTATGCACTAATTAAGTCATTTTTTCCTTGAAAAATTCAAAAAAATATCTTCTATAAGTCCAAATATTCCCATTTCAGTGGTAAAAATCCTAAATTACTAATACTAAGGCTCACATAAAATTTTGGCTCAAAATTCCTTCAGGAGCAAAAAGTCGCTACTCATCACGAATAGGGTTTAAACTTCAAAAAAATCATAAAATATTCTCTGATTCTCTAAAAATTCACATTCTAATTTTAAAATTCCTAATTTAATGAGACTAAGGTTTATAAAAAATTTCAACTTAAAATTCCACTGTTCATTTTTTAGCACTATTCACGCCCAGAATAAAATATTCATAAAAATGCCAGTTGACCTCAGAAAATTCTAATTCTTCCACCATCATACTCAGTGAAATTTTTGAGGTTCAGGATATGGTATTTTTAAGACCATCCGAGCACCTTCCCAGTCTCAAGGCTGTCCTGGCCCAAAATCTTTTTATCTCCAAAAATATTAGTTTATGACCTAATATAAATTATTGGTTCTGCTAAAATTTTTAATTCATTCATTTTCCTTAGTTTTAGACCCGTCAAAGTTTTATGACTAATTTGCTAGTCATTTGACTTAGAATGATGACCTGCACCACGGGGAACATCATATGGACCTGTCCGGTACTGTTTACAAGACTTTGACTTTTCGAGCGTTACAAACACCATAAAGATCAGCAGTTTCCTAGGGTTGGCAGGGTGCCACAGATAATTTATTTATGGTTTTTCATTGATAGCAGCCCCTATGACACTATTATTGAGGAATGATATTCAGTTTTTTTTGGATGATAAATGCTAGAAGAGTTTTGAGAAGCTTAAGACTATGTTAATAGAGGCCCTAACTCTTATGCTACCTATTTCTAGAAAAGAATTCACTGTATATAGTGATCATCTCACAATGGATTAGGGCGTGTTCTTATACAAGATGGCAAGGTTGTTGCCTATGCTTCAAGACAGTTGAAGCCATATGAGAAGAACTACCCTACTCATGATTTAGAGCTTGTAGCCATTATGTTTGCTCTAAAGATATGGAGACATTATCTATATGGAGAGAAGTGCTAAATCTACATGGAACACATGAGTCTTAAGCATCTTTCTACACAAAAAAAGTTGAACATGAGATAGAGGAGGTGGATGGAATTAATTATAGATTATGACTGCTTGATTGATTACCATCTAGGGAAGGCTAATGTAGTGGTCGATGAACTTAGTAAAAAGTTCATGGCAGCCATGATAGCGATGAATGTTAAATTATAGCTTACAGGTGATATAGCCTTGTTAGCTGAGATGTAAGTCAAGCATAGTTTGTTACATCAAGAGAAAGATTGTCAAAGAGATTATCAGAGGCTGATGAGTATTATAAGTGCTATCCAAAAGGGGAAGCCGATAGAGTATGAGATAAAAGGAGATTGTTATTTGTACTATCATGATAGAATTTGTGTGCTAGATGTTAAAGAGATGAAAAATCAGATTCTACAAGAAGCTCACAGTGCTCCTTTTGTGATGCATCTTGGTAGCACCAAGATGTATTAGGATTTGAAGTTGTCTTATTGGTGGCTAGGCATGAAAAGAGATGTGTCCAGAGTATGTGACAAGGTGCCTTACTTGTTAGCAGGTAGAAGTAAAGCACCAGGTTCCTTTTAGATTACTTCATCCTATAGCAATTCTAGAATGGAAATGGGACAGAGTAACCATAGACTTCATAGTTAAGCTACCTATAATGAGGAGTAAGTGTGACTTAGTATAGGCAATTATGGATCATCAAACTACAGGGCTCATTTTAAACCTATGAGAATGGATT
>CANXYI011480970.1:0-18311 GCA_948208565.1 Hura crepitans
TAGCAAGTAAAAGCTGAGCTTCAGGTTCCTTTTGGTTTGCTACATCCTATAGCAATACTAGAATGGAAATGGGAGAAAGTGACTATGGATTTTGTGGTAGGTTTTCCTATGACTAGAGGCAAGTGTGATGCTAGGTGGACAATAGTGGATAGATTAACTAAGACAGTCCATTTTATCCCTATCAAAATAGATTACTCCTTGGAAAGGTTAGTTAAACTATATATGGATGAGATAGTCAGGTTACATGGTGTGCCAGTGATTATCATTTTTGATAAAGATCCTCACTTTACTTTTAGATTTTAGAGGAAGTTATAGGAGGTATTAGGTACTAGATTGGTTTATAGCACAACATTTCATTCTTAGACTGATGGACAGTCAGAGAGGGTGATATAAATACTAAAAGATATGCTGTGAGGCTATGCTATTGAGTTTAAGGGTAGCTGGGATCAGTACTTATCTTTGGCAGAGTTTGCCTATAATAACAACTACTAGTCCAATTTGGGGTGGCACCATATGAGGCACTATATGTTAGATGATGCAGAACACCCTTATGTTAGAGTGAGGCTAGGGAAAGTAAAATTGTTGGTGTTGAATTGATTTAAGATGTTGAAGAAAAAGTAAGAATAGTTAGAGAAAGGCTGAAGGCAGCAGTTGATAGACAAAAATCATATGTTAACCGGAAGCAAAAAGACATTGAATATGCAGTTAGTGATAAAGTATTTCTAAAGGTTTCTCCTTGGAAGAAAATATTAAGGTTTGGTAAAAAGGGGAAACTAAGTCCTAAGTTTATTAGGCTATGTAAGGTTATCGAGAGAGTTAGACCTCTAAGGTATCCACTTGAGTTACAATAAATTCACAATGTATTTTATGATTTTATACTCAGGGGGTATGGATCGATTCCTTCACATGTGATTTTGATGTCAGATATTGAGGTACAACCTGGTTTGAGTTATGAAGAAGAACCAGTTCGAATTTTGGCCTGAGAGGTAAAATAATTATGGGATAAATCCATACCATTATTTAAGATGCTCTGGAGGCACCATAATATAGAAGAGGCTCCTTGAGAGCCAGAAGAGTTAATGAAAGCCTAATATCTATAATTATTTGCTCAAGGTAATTTTGAGCATGAAATTTATTTACGAGGGGAAGAAATGTAATGCTTGTGATTTAAGGCTCTGTGAATAGTGCCACAGGGTCTGGGAAGTATGCCTAGGTTGTTGGGCCACTTACAAGTGGATTGAGGCAATGACATTGATCATGAAACTTTGAGAGGCTTTAAGTTGATGAAAAAGTTAAAATTTAAAAATTTAGCAGAGTCAATAATTCATTTTAAGCAGTAAAGAATGCATTTGTGCAATAAAAATTTTTCGGGTCGGGATTGACCCGAGATGTGCTCGGACGAACTTGAGAATAGTAGATCCTAAAGCTTAAAAATTCCATTTGGATCCACTGGTGAATGAATTTTTGGATTCTAAGGTCATTTGCAAATTCTCAAAATTTTTGAGGTTGGCACACAAATCGATGTAGTCTAAAAACTATCTTATTGATGGAATTTGGCTGCAAAAATTTACGAGCTAATAGAGGGCTTTAAAATATGAATTTTAAAATGAACGGCATACTTTTCTAAGGTTCGAGTGAATTATTATGAATTTTTTAAATTTGCCAAAAAATCAAGATGGTTCGGGATTTTTGAGACCACCTTTGACATGTCAAAGTGGGACCCACCTCATATTAAGTGGCCATGAAGGCTTGCCAAATGGCAAACCTCACTTGACAAGTGGATTTCCACTTGGAATGAAGAATTGTCTTCCTCCCTTTTTCCTTGCTGTTGCTGATGCTAGGACTGAAGCAAATAGGCCATAACTTTTCCATCTCTTCACTAAAACTGATGATTTTAGTTGCTACATTCAATTTTATCTATTAAACACTATAAGGAAAAAGAATCAAGTAGAAAGGACTTTTCATATGGGAGATAAAAATCATCAAAGTTTACTGGTTTAGACAGTTCAGAGAAGTGACCCTTCGGTGAGTTCTTAGTTAATTCTCCTCCTTGCCTTAGGTTTTTTGGTTGTGATTTGATGCTAAAACCTATATAACACCATTTTGATTATGTATGTGAGGTGTTTGTGGCAATTGGAGGGCAGATTAGAGGCTACAAAGAAAAAGGAGAGTCACCATTGATGCTAGATAGATTTGTGTTCTTAGGGATTCAAGGGACTTCTCTCACAAGTAAGTGAACTTCAAGCCTTTCTTTCATGTATTAAGGTGCCTAAGATGATGAACAATGGTTTGGGATAGCTAAAATATGGAGCTTATGATTAATTTCTTCCATAAAAGTGTTAATTAAGTGAGAACTTAGTGAATTAAAGAGACATGATTCAAGGAACTTGAATAATTTAGCTCCTTTTGCTTGCTAATTTTGATAGTTATGGATGCTTAGATTAGATGTATAATGACTAGGATGTGAATAAAGGATCTCTTGGTATGCTAAAGTAAGAATTTTGGCAATTGGGATTGGAAAACACCGTGGAATGCATCTCCCATGTTAGTGCCCGAGATCTACTATTGATGAATGTTATGGGTGCTATTGTGTAATCTATGTGAATTGGCTTAAAATTGGGTATGAGTGCATGTAATTGTGTTCATGGCATCTATGTGTGAATGAATATTGGTATATGGTGGAATGGAAATGGAAGTATGCATAATTTCTTTTCATAACCCGAAAGCATGTTGATGGCAATATGGCTTGTAATGTAGCTTATAAAAGTGTTTAGTACATGCATTATATTGGCTATGGAATTGGCTTATAATGACTATGAAATTGAACAATGCATATGTTGATAGATAAAATACACCTTGAGAATGTATCTTTGAAATGGTTAAAAAGGTTGAACTAAAATAGGTGGCTATGACCTAAATCAATTACTTAAAAAAATGGCTGGAAATGAACTATGTAATTGAATATTTACTTATGCCTTTTGGGGCTAGATTTGAGACATATGAATGAATGAAAATTATGCCTATTGTTTGGTCTTGGAAGTGGCCTAGATATGATTGGCTTTAGGCCTATGAATGTGCTTAAAAAGATGTTGAAAATTGTGTTAAAATTGGACTTAAAACTATCCTAGAATTTGCTTGGAAAAGTGGTCGGAATGACTTGTAACTATCCAATTGACCATTACCTGAACAAAAAAAATGTCACTGGATAGAAAGTGTTAATTTCCTAAGTATTAATGCTATGATGAATCATAATATATTAAACCTTGAATTTTGGTAATTGCAGAACTAAATATTAATTTGGGATTTTTACCTAATAGAGCCAAAATATAGCTTTACTAGACTGGCTGAAAAATAAATTATGAGATAAAATTTATAACTATCTATTATTGGAATTTAAATATTATAAGAACATTTTTGGTTCATAAATGGATTTAAAATGAGCTACTTTTCCCATTAGTTAGACACCCACTGGATGAGTTGACTGATCAACTTAGGGTTTTATAGTTGCTAGTTAACTGATGTTCAGGCAGTAAATTTTATTGGTGGCTAGAGAGATCTATAAGCTGATCTCTATTATGTCACCCATATGTTGAGATCTTATTTATGGCTAGGGAGGCCTACGAGCTAATCTCTATTATGTCACATTTCTGATGAAGGTTATTTGTTGTTGGGGAGGCCTACGGGCTAATCTCCATTATGTCACACAAATGTTATTTACTTATGTTTGGAGAGGCTATGGGCTGATCTCTTTTATGGCACACATGCTGGTGCAATAGCGTAGGTCTAAAATGGGAACCACTGCACCAGTTTATTTTCCCTCTAGATCTAGTGTTTTTAAGTGTCATCTTCCTAGTTAGGCCGATGAATTAAATTAAGTGAATATCAGAATGATCATGGAAATAAAAACTAAGCATAATTGGATAACTTTTTCTAAGAAATTGATGAAATACAGGCAAAAGGGCATTTTTGGTCATTTTACATACATGTTGTCAAATAAAGTGATTAATGTAAAGTATGCATGCTATGAATGTAATAACTACTTCAAATAATTTATGTGAGTCAAAAAGGTTATTTCATGGCATATAAATGCCTTAGGGGTATTTTATTAATTTGGCACTATGTTATATAAATTGAATTAGATAATAAGTAAACTCAATTCTTAGTTTGCACATGTATGAAAAGGATATAATGCCATGATTTAAATGTTTTAAGTTTACCACTGAGTATCTCGTATACTCAGTGTACCTGTTTTGGTGCGTAGGTACTTAAAAGCGGAACCCTACCTCATGAAGCATGTCGATAAGAGTTCAGAGGATACCTATGAAGGATTATAAAGTAATTGTTGTACAGTTTTGATATCCATGTACCTAGGTGGGAATTAGGTAGAAAACATGTATTTAAGCTTTGTATGTGTGGTGTATATAAGTAAACATAAATTATTGATGTAAATAAAATAACCCTTTATGTTTACTTATGTATGTATGTTCAAAAATGATGTTTATTGATAATACGAGCCTGAGGCTTTATATATGTATGCTTTTATCTGTGTCTTGAGGCCTGTGTTTGCTGTGTGATAGTTGCTGATGCTAGGATGAGAATAGGGGACCAGATTGGTCCAGGAGTTGTGAAATATGTATAGAAGTGTTTAAATAGGTTTTAAAAATTTTTTAGATGGACCCTAGATAGCCATTATGCTGGTGAAATTTCTAAGATTTTTGGGACAGACCTGTAATTTTCTTGGAATTAACATCTTTTGTATGATTACAACCTAAATAAGATATGAAACCTAAGAGGTGTGAATTTAGGAATAAAGTATGTTAAATTATGGTAAAGTATTGCAAGTTATTTAAAAAGTGCTAGTGGTCAATATTAGGATGAGTGACCTAAGAGTGCATGCATCACTTATAGGGTTTCTTAGGGAATCTAATAGGGGGTGTCAAACATACACATAGAAAGGTAGTGGATATAAGAAAGGATTTAGGAAAAAGGGTAAAGTGAGTGCAAGCTAAGTATGCATAAAATAAGGAAAGATATAATAAATGTATAAACGTATAGAACTAGTTAAGTAGGAAAATAAATTTCAAAGATTGTAAGCGGGTAAAAAATTCTAAATGATGATTTAATTAATAAGTGATAAATTATAAAGATAAATTATAGTTCTGAAATTTATGAGATGGAATGGTGATCAAGGTTTATCTTGATAACTATGTATGAAATAAAATATTTTGTAACTTATATGGAAAGCCCAAGAGAGGAAATAAAAGAATATATGATGGTTATAGCTTAAGATTCATGGAGATCTACAAGCTGATCTCTATTATGTCACCCATATGTTGAGATCTTATTTATGGCTGGGGAGGCTTACGAGCTGATCTCTATTATGTCACATTTCTAATGAAGGTTATTTTTTGTTGGGGAGGCCTACAGGCTAATCTCCATTATGTCACACAGATGTTATTTACTTATGTTTGGAGAGGCTACGGGTTGATCTCTTTTATGGTACACATGCCGGTGTAGCAGCGTAGGTCTAAAATGGGAACCACTGCACCAGTTTATTTTCCCTCTAGATCTAGTGTGTTTAAGTGTCATCTTCCTAGTTAGGCCAATGAATTAAATTAAGTGAATATCAGAAGGATCATAGAAATAAAAACTAAGCATAATTGGATAACTTTTTTTAAGAAATTGATGAAATACAGGCAAAGGGGCATTTTTGGTCATTTTGCATACATGTTGTCAAATAAAGTGATTAATGTAAAGTATGCATGCTATGAATGTAATAACTACTTCAAATAATTTATGTGAGTCAAAAAGGTTATTTCATGACATATAAATGCCTTAGGGGTATTTTAGTAATTTGGCACTATGTTATATAAATGGAATCAGATAATAAGTAAACTCAAGTCTTAGTTTGCACATGTATGAAAAGGATATAATGCCATGATTTAAATGTTTTAAGTTTACCACTGAGTATCTCGTATACTCAGTGTACCTATTTTGGTGCGCAGGTACTCAAGAGCGGAACCCTGCCTCTTGAAGCATGTCGATAAGAGTTCAGAGGATACCTATGAAGGATTATAAAGTAATTGTTGTATAGTTTTGATATCTATGTACCTAGGTGGGAATTAGGTAGAAAACATGTATTTAAGCTTTGTATGTGTGGTGTATATAAGTAAACATAAACTATTGATGTAAATAAAATAACCCTCTATGTTTACTTGTGTATGTATGTTCAGAAATGATGTTTATTGATAATACGAGCCTGAGGCTCTATATATGTATGCTTTTATCTGTGTTTTGAGGCCTGTGTTTGCTGTGTGATAGTTGCTGATGCTAGGATGAGAATAGGGGACCAGATGGGTCTAGGAGTTGTGAAATATATATAGAAGTGTTTAAATAGGTTTTAAAATTTTTTTAGATGGACCCTAGATAGCCATTGTGCTGGCGAAATTTCTAAGATTTTTAGGACAGACCTGTAATTTTCTTGGAATTAACATCTTTTGTATGATTACAACCTGAATAAGATATGAAACCTAAGAGATGTGAATTTAGGAATAAAGTATGTTAAATTATGGTAAAGTATTGCAAGTTATTTAAAAAGTGCTAGTGGCCAATATTAGGATGGGTGACCTAAGAGTACATGCATCACTTATAAGGTTTCTTAGGGAATCTAATAGGGGGTATCACACATACACATAGAAAGGTAGTGGATATAAGAAAGGATTTAGGAAAAAGGATGAAGTGAGTACAAGCTAAGTATGCATAAAATAAGGAAAGACATAATGAATGTATAAACTTATAGAACTAGTTAAGTAGGAAAATAAATTTCAAAGATTGTAAGCGGGTAAAGAATTCCAAATGATGATTTAATTAATAAGTGATAAATTATAAAGATAAGTTATAATTTATGAGATGGAATGGTGATCAAGGTTTATCTTGATAACATGAAAGAAATATAGGTATGAAATAAAATATTTTGTAACTTATATGGAAAGCCTAAGAGAGGAAATAAAAGAATATATAATGGTTATAGCTTAAGATTCATGAGACTGATAACTAGGGTCATAAAGTGGAAATTCTAAAACTCAAGGGACAATAAATTTCAAAGGCAAATTTCATAAAAGGGAAATAATTATAAAGTCTCAAAAATCTCTTATTATGAATAATGTTTCTCGAGCTATGAATAGTGTTTTTTGAGAACCCAAGTGGCATAACTCCACTGGATGGAAGTATTAATCACAATTATATTAGAGTTAAAGTTTGAAATGAAAAAAAGTTCATTTAGAGGGTTAAAAATTGAAAATAAAATTCGAGGACTGATTTTATATGAATTGTTACTCTAGGGACATGAATGGTACTTTTCTTAATGGATGAATATTATATTACACAAATATATCTTGGGTGAAATTTGAAGTGAAAATAAGGTTTTGTGGATGGTTAAAAGTGTATAGCAATTTTATTAAAGAATAGTGTTTTATCAAAAAAAATATTTCCTAATTTTTAGAAGTTTGATAAAATTGACTTAACACTCAACATTTATTTGCAATTAATAAAGTATTTGGGCATTAATATTTATGGAATAAGAACGAATTATTGAAAATTGAAGAAATCTTAAAAATAAGATTTGAGATACATATTGAGGTGAATAGTAACTTATTCATAATAGAACGCCAATGTTAATATGTTTGGCGTATTTGACCTACAAATTGAATTTTTCCAACATTAAAATAATTTTTTTCTTTCAAGAATCTTGGAGACAATAATTAATAGACGTAAAAATAATTAAAATTAAATATTTGGAAAATGTGATAAGATAAGAAATAAAAATAAGATAAAGATGAGAGGATTTTTGTGTAGAGATAGATAAGGACCATTGGATGGAATAGTAACCAAGTAAATAATAACCATTGATTTGAGATTTTAAATCAAAAAATTCTAGAATTTATTTGAAAGAAAACATAATTAACTAAGGGATTTTTGTGTCTTGATTAATCATGGCCCTCGATTTTTAAAATCCTAACCACCCATTCATTTAGTATACCATTCTTTTTATTTTTTGAGACACAAAAAAAAGGTGTCATCTTCCTACTCCAACCTAAAGAAAACCAAAACCACCATAAACCATGAATCCCATTTTTTATTTTTCTCACTTTTTCTTTAAATTTCTTTAATTACACTATAATTTCACCCTTCTCTTTCATTATCCATTATCAATTTTGAGTATTGAAGTGTGTTTTGGAAGAAATTGCTAAGGTTTTCATAATGTGAATAGTGACATGAGGTGAGTTCTTTAATCTTTTTAATATTTTGGAATTTATACAAATAAGTTCCTTTAACATGTTTCATAGCTTAATTTTAAGTTAGATGATGATTTAGATTTTTTTTTTATGAATTTTTAAGGAGAATTTTTGTTGATAAAAGAAAGAGAAATAATGGGAGAAAGTGTTTAAGGATGAAAGAGCAAATTTGGAATGAAGAATATGGAATTAGACCCAAGTTAATGGTAAGTGTATTCTTTTCTTATGATTTAGCATGTTTTTCTACTTTGTCAAAATTAGATATGGTGATAAAATAGTAGTGTGTGTTGATTTAGGGAGTAATTATGAAATTTATTATTTATACTGATTATTAGGAATTTTAGATAATGAGAAATATGGTTGGAAGTGATTAAAAATGTTATGGCCAAATGACATGTTATTATGTTAATAAGGGTATTTTTGTAACTAGAGAATAATTATAGGTACTAATATGTAATTTAGATAGAATCAAATAGTATAGAATATAAAGATTTAAGAAGAAAGATAAATTAAGGGAAAAGTGTTAGATAATTTAAAATTATATTGATATATAAAAATAGGTATTTTGAACTTAGATGTTTTTATGGGTACTAAAATGTATTTTGAATAAAACTTAGGTAGTATAAAGTATTATAGTGTAATTGAAAGAAATTAATGGTGAAAATTTTATAATGTGGTAAAAAATTAGAATAAAAAGTGTAATAGGGGCAAAAAGGTAAATTGTAACGTTCCAAAAATCCCAACTTATGAACAGTACTTCTTGGGATGAATAGTATTTTCTGAAACCTAGGTCACACTAATCTTACTGAATGGAAGTCTTAATCATAATACAATTTTGGGCAAAATTTAGAGTCAAACTGAAGTTATTTAAAGGATAAAAATGATAATTAAGATTTTACGATAATGCCATATGAATAATGACCTAGTTTTAGCTAAATCGTAAAATATTCAATTTTTGGTTAGAAAATTTTAGGATCAATACAACTTGATACTTAAATATTCCAAATAGTCCATTGGCATCATAATTGGAATTTTTAAAAATAAAAAAGTATTTCTAGGAAATTAGGCAAAGATATTATGTTACCTTTTTATTTGGTTTTTAAGATTCTTGTACGTTTGTTTTTATGAGGTTTAAGGATTATATTTTAAAGATTTATTAGGGCATAAAGTTGTGTTTAATTAAACAAAAATGGATTTAAAAAAGGTTTTTTAAGAAGGGAATAATGTGAGCCATTGGATCTTTGACCCATTTAATCTAACCATTCATTAAAACACTATAAAAGAGGTCAAAATATTGTCAAATACTGAATAGTGAGGTAGCTAACTCTCCTCCCTTCTTCCTTCTAGCTGATGCCACCTCTATATAGGGAAAAATCCATTTTTGCTCACCTTTTCTCTAATATAACACCAATTAAACACTTTTAAGCCATATATAAGCATTGATTGAGTTCATTTGTGGTGGTAGAAGCTTGAATTATGGGTTTGATCAAGAGAAATTGAAGTTTTAAGATAAGGATAAATAGTGACCTAGTTTTGATTTAGAGGATAAACATTTTTCCCATGATCAATTGGTGCCCAAGAATACATAAATATGGTTAGACTAATTTTTGGAGGTGTATTGGGTTTATGGTGATTTTTCTAAGTTTTTGCCTATTATATGTATGTAAATATAGAAGGGTCAAGTAGAGGAAAAGAGGAAGATAAGGCATAATCAAGGCCTTTCGGTGTAGTTTGATTTTTGGTAAGTGAACTCAACTTAACGTATGTGTATTATTTTGTGGGAATTGCATTTATGGTGTATAAAGCATTATGTGATAAATATGGTATGTAATGAGTTAGTGTATGGAAATTAATGATTTTTGTATTAGTAAGTTGATTATGAAATTTATTGATATTAGTGTAAATGTGTTGCTTTAAGTGGTTTTATATGTTGGCCAAAACCTCTTTGAGATGCCTAATGGGGTGATTTTGACACTTAAATAAGTCTATGTGAATAAAAATAGTTTATGGCATGTAATGTGTATTGTGACCCTAATTTAAGGTGTAGAAATAATTTGTATCATAAGTATGTGTTGGAATGATGATAAAAATGTATACGTAATATGATTTTATGTTGTGTTAATGAGCATTGTTAGCCTAATTATAGTGGCTGAATGCTTTTCTTTGAAATGGTTTAATTATTTTTCTTGAGATTTTATGAAATGTCTTATGCGTTATGTTATGAATATGGTAATTTTCTGTATGCTACATCATGAGTTGGCTAAGTGCTTAGACTTTAGTAAGGGCCTTATTTTAGGTTTAATATATAAGTATTCTACACATAATAGTGCATGATGAATTTGAGGAAAAAGGAAACTCAAATATGTAAATAACTCCTATGTGTATAATAATTTTGTGAGATAGTTCCCTAATTGTGAATCTTTTTTTTTTGTCACAATGAGTACTTTATATCATTTAGCTTATAATGTAAATGCATTATGTACAAAATGAGGTATGATGATACATGTACATGATACACATATATGGCTTAGCTGAATGGTCTATTAAGTTGTTATGGTGCTTTGAGCACTTAATAAGCATAATCAAATTATGATGCAAGTAAGATATTATGTCATGAATAACATTCATGTATGAGCATACAATGTGGATTATTATAACAAGTAAACCATGAATCATTGTTAAGTCTTCTTAAATCAAACATAAGATGGTAAAACAAAAATAATAGCAATAATGCCCCATACATTTAGACAACCTAGATTGGATAGGTTGACCTGTCAGCTAGGAAGATATAGTAGCTACTAGGGTACCCTAAGGGTACAATATGGGCCTTTTGGCAATCATATAGGCCTTTAAACAACCATACAGGCTTCGGGCAGCATACAAGTCTTTGGGCACCATATAGTCCCGTTATCCATTTTGGTTGCTTATCTTTTAGGTATGGCCATGAATAACAATATGATGCTTATAAATAAATTATGGCTATGTAAAGGTGAAGAAATGTCATGCTTAATAATACTTGATATATATAATGTCATGGATGATATATGAGAACGTCACATATATGTGTAATTTATAATATTGGCATGTATGTATGAAAGCTAATATGTGAGTTTTGCACTGTCTAATTATAAAAGTGCTTTTTAGCTAATTGAGTTATTGTGAATACATGTGTGCATGATAAGATGTATAAGTTATTTTGAGTTCACCACTAAGCAATTGCTTAGTGCATCATCTTTATTTTGCGATGCGTAGGTTTAAAAAAGTAGATTAGAGTCAAAATCTCAATATTAGAAAATTGATTAAAAGAAGAATTATTTTGGTACTTTTCTTTTCTTAAGTATGATAATGTGATGTAATAGTATATTAGCACTCTTGTGTAATTGAGGGATTAGGCCTAATCTATGTTGTATCTAAATTTGTAACTCTTTTTAATCAGTATTGCAACTTTGTCACTATGATTATATAATGTTGCTTGACTTGTATGATATCTCTTCCCTATGCATGCTTGATATACGTTGAGATTGAGTATGTTAAGATGTATTTAAGGTCAGATAGACCCAGTTGACGAGGAGATATGATGAGATACATTAGAAGTATTGTTTTTATACAGGTTACTATTTGTGATAGTGCCCGATATAGCTATTATATGTCAAAATTTTAGCACAAGGACCCCAATAGTAAACCTTAAAAATCAGTTTTTGAAAATATGCATTTTTATAACACCATGTATGCAAAAAATATTTTAATCTTAACAATAAGGTTTTTATTTGATAAAGGTTTTCCATAGTAGTTATTCAGATATTAGTTTGTATGTTGCACCTTATTTGAGTCCAACGATCAAATCAGGTAAGGGGCATCACATTTGTTGATATTAGAGCTTTGATTTAGGCATTCCTTATTATATATGAGTTACATAAGAGTTTTGTAGGATTTAAAAGGTGTACATCACATAATTATATGTATTGAGGCTTTTAATTTGTTTCTTTTCCTATACATTTTGAGGATGATTCAAAATACACCATCGGGTGATGAGGAAGTTTAGAGCCATGCTTTGACTATTATAGGACAAGGGGCCATTAGGGCTGAGTTTGTTACTTCAAGTGATGTAAGACAAGTAGTTTAAAGACCTCATATAATGCCTGCTTAGTTAGAGTAGATGATGGAATCTGTAAGGCTAGCAACTGTTGTTGCCACAGTTCATCTTGCACCACCTTCACCAGTTCAGCCAGAACCTCAAGCTCTATAGAAGACTTATTTAGAGAGACTTATGAAGAATAGGGTTGATGACTTTAAGGGTGAGGATTTAATGGATCTCATTAAGTAAAATATTGGCTAGATAGAACCTTGAGAATTATACAGCAATTGAGGTGTACCCCCTGATGAGTATGCTATTTGTGCTACATCTTTATTGGTTGATAAAGTTTTCAAGTGTTGGGAAACTATCATAGAATATAAACCAATTGAAGATTTAACATGGGAGTTTTTTTCTTTAGGAATTCAAAAAGAAATACATCACTAAGCATTATCTAGATAAGAAGAGATTTGAAGTAGAAGCAAAAATCTATATTAGAGTATAAGAAGGAGTTTGCAAGACTAAGCCAGTATGCTAAGGAAGTGGTTGCTACTAAGGAGGACCAATGTAAGTGGTTTAAGAAGGGGCTTAACCTAGAGATCATGATTTAGATAGCTTTTATGAAGATTAGAGACTTCCCAGCTTTAGTTGTAGCATGCCACAAAGTACAAAAAGTTCATACGCTAAAGAAGAAGAGAGATAATTTCCAGAGGAAGAGAACCTTTGGGCAAGGATAAGGTAGTTTAACATCTATAGCTGAGAAGAAGTAGAAGGGTGATTAGTCCAAGCAACAGTAGTGTCAAAAATAGGATTAACCATAAAAGTCAAGTTAAAGATCTAGAGCTTAGTCTAGGTAGTAAACTCAGACTACAGGTGCCCTAAATCTATAGCTAGGAGTGCACCACCACCTTAATGTGAGCACTGTGGTAGGAGACAAAAGGGCACATGTTAGATGACTATAATAGGAGTATGCTAGGGATATGGCTCTAAAGGCTATGTTGTTAAAGGATTTCTAACAAAAACCTATAGATCCATTTTAGAAGAGGGTTAGAGGAGATACAAAAGATCGAGTTAAGGCTAGTTAGAGGGACAAGTCAGAAAGTAGAGCATCAGCTAGATAATATGCTACCCGAGCCAGAGAGGATACGGATTCACTTAACATGATAGCATGTACTTTTTAACTCTTTGATTTACCTACTTTAGGACTGATAGATTTAGGGTCTACACTCTTTATATATATATATTGCACAGGCTTTAGATTAGGGGTTAATGTCCAAAGACCTTGACATTGATATTATTGTTAGCAACCCGACAGGATAACATGTAGTTGTTAATAAATTATACAGAGATTGTCATTTATCAGTAAAAAGATGTGCTTTTTAGTTGACCTCATTGAATTACCCTTCAATGAGTTTGATTGGGCATGGATTGGTTGACCAAGAATCCTACATTTATGGACGATAGAAAGTAATGGATCATGTTTAAGGCTAGTAATAGGATAGAAGTGTCAGTAGTGGGAGAGAGATCAGATTATATGTCTAATGTGACTTCAGTGGTTGTGACAAAAAGATTAACGAAGAAGGGTGGACAAGCATATCCAGCCTATTTAATTAACACTAAAAGAAAAGAACTTGACATAAGCAAGATACTAGTTGTATCAGAGTTTAAAGATGTTTTCCCAATAGAGTTACCCAGTTTGCCACTAGAATAGGAACTCAGATTTGGGATTAATATGTTGCCAGGCACGATGCCAATTTCTATAGCTTTATTGGAACGGCTCTTACAGAGTTAAAAGAGCTGAAGCTACAATTGCAAGAGCTATTGGATAAGGGTTTTATTAGACTAAGTGTCTTACCATGGGGAGCACTAATTTCATTTGTTAAGAAGAAAAATGGTTCCTTGAGACTGTGTGTAGACTATAGACAACTGAATTAGGTCACCATTAAGAATAAGTATCTTTTAGATCAGATTGATGACCTATTTGATCAGCTTAGAATGGTAGGTGTCTTCTTTAAGATTGATATAAGATTGTGGTATTATTAATTGAAAGTGAAAGAGGCAGATGTATATAAGACATCTTTCAAAATATGATATATCCATTACGAGTTTTCAGTAATGCCATTTGGGCTTACTAATGCTCCAACAACATTTATGGATCACATGAATCATATCTTCTAGCCATTCTAGGATTAGTTCATTATGGTCTTTATTGATGACATCTTTATGTATTCTAAGAAATGAGATAAGAATGAGAAGCATTTGAGAACTGGTCTATAGATGTTGAGAGATAAGAAGGTTTATGCCAAACTCAGTGAGTGTGAGTTTTGCCTTGATGAGGTGTCTTTTTTGGGTCATATAGCTTCAATAGATGGCATTAGAGTTGATCTTAGCAAGATTGAGGTCATTATGGAATAGAAGTGTAACACCAATAAATCGAGGTTATATGAAAAGTACCTCCGAGGCTAAAATAGTGTTTCGAGGGAGCCAGGACACCTTCGTGGGGCCGAGAAAAGGCATAATAGTCAAGAAACTTTGATGAGCCAAAAAAGGGGGAAAACAAATGAATTTAAAATTTTAGCAAAACCAATAATTCCTTTTAGGCCATAAGCTAGTGAGTTATAGCCTTAGATGGACTTGCGTTGGGAATGACCTGGGATGTGCTTGGATAGACCTAAAAATATTATACCCCAAAGATTAAAAATTTTACTGAGTTCATTGGTGAAGTAATTTTAATTTTCTAAGGTTGTTTGGTAATTTTTTAGAATTTCTCAATTTTTTGAGAAATTAGTTAACCAACTTGCCGATGGAATTTTGACGTGAAATTTTATGAGGCCTTAAATAGGTCCAACTGAGGATTTTTAAAATAGGTGTGATGATTTTAGAGGTCTAAATGAATTTTTAAATTCCTTAAAGTTACAACTAAAATCAAGTTTTACGGGTCGCTTGGGTGCCATGTGTTGCCACTTGAGCCACCCACTCACCACTAGAAAAGCTTTTGCCATGTGTATATCCATTCCCATGCCAAATCACCTCCCTCTCTATTCATATCCCCCATTTCTTCTTCTCCCTTTGCCGATGCCAATTCCACAATCTCCTCCACCATTTTTCCACAATGGCCACTACAAACCACCATTAATCATGCACCAAAAATCACTAAAAATGTGTAAAATTTTTTTCTTAAGTTCTTTAGACTCTACAGCTATCCATAAAAGTGAGAAAAACTAGCTTAATTTTAAGTTTTGGGATATGGTGGCCATGAAATTCAAGTTACGTGTAAGTGGACTTTTCTTACTTTTCATTTTAGTTTTGTGTAGTCCTAATTATTCTAGGAATTACCATATTTTCAAATTTTCAATTGGAGCCTTGTGTGATTTTTAGTGAATTTTCTAAGTTAAAATTCAATTATGTAGGTGTAAGAACAATTAGTGTGCAATCAAAGAATTAAAACTACCAAAGTGTGAGAAGGGATACAAGAATTCATTAGGTATGTGAATTTGATATAATACTAGTATGCCATGATGAAATCGTATGTGAATTGCCATGAAAAGGTGTATGAAAGTGTATGTTTGATCATAAAGGTGTACGGAATATTGATATAAGCATGGCATCATGTTATTTGTATGTACAAAGAATGGTATGTATGTGAATTTGGTGAGAAAAATGCATGTGTGCTCATAGTCATGGTATGGTCAAGAGGATGGCATAGCATGGCATGATAGGCTCATGGATGTATGATATGTATACATGATGTAAATAAGGGGAAATGTAATATATGGCATGAATATGGATATGTGTATGTGAAATTGGTGAGAAAAACATGTATGTGTGTGCTTAGTGTCCTTATGGCCGAAAGGGGTAAGCATGGCATGTGTGTGTGAATTATTGGTATAAGTGTGCCATGATGTTATTGGCATGTGAATATGATAATACATATGTGATTTAGGTGAGAAATGCATATGTATATGCATGATCATGATGTGGCTGAGTGGTATGCTATGGTATGTCACGACATGGCATGTATGTATGCCATGGTACATAATGTGTAATGGTAAATCATATGATGTGTGAGATGTGTGAGACATTTTTATGGAATGAAGCATGAGTAAACATATGTATAAATATGGCTTAATGTATGGTAAATAAAGGTAGTGTAAATGTGTTAATAATTTGGTGTAAGAAATGGTATGGAAATGGCATGAAAGAAAAGTACTTGAATGTACCTAAAATAGCTTGAAGAATGGTACATAATTTAGGTCCTTGAGGAAACTAGTTTTGGTAACAATTTATGATCCATATTGTTGACATATTAGGATGAATAGGTTGAGATCATATGTGGCCTAGTATGGCATGGAATTGAGACTTGAAATGGCATGAGAACATGCCAAATGAATAACGGCCATTAACCTATAACTGTATCCCAAAAATTAAATGGACCTATAACTGTGTTATGAAAAAATGGATATGTAGAAATGACTTGTAATTGGGACATATAATAGAGGCATAAAATGAACATAAAAGGACCTATAACCATCTATAAAGTGACCTATAATTGTCCTCTAAAAATGGACCTATTACTGTTCGGTATAAAAAGTGACCTATAACTATCTAGTGAAAAATGAACAGATTAAAATGACCAATAATTGTGTATTAATCACTTAGAAATAAATTAAATAAATGGTCTATTATTGAATAAAAATAATTAAAAGATAGTTGGCCTAGTAGTTAGACTGTGACACCCCCTACTAGATTTTTGAAGAAACCCAATAGGCGATGCACTTCCTACTAGGTCACCCATCTTGAAATTGCTCCAGACCTGCATTCACTTAACACTTACATATTATTTATTACCTGGATAGATATTTCCTAGGTTCTCATCTATCACTTTCACATTATTGTTTAAGGTATACTTAACCTAAAAATCCATCTAACAGCCTATTATAAGTTTTATAGAAGTTTGGGTAGCACAACGACTGCCCAAGTGACATTTTAAAAATCTAACCTATGAAAAGCACTTCCAATAACCTCAATTACATCTCCTATCACCCTTTGGACCCTTTTGGTCCTCCATTATCATCAATATATATCATCAATAGACATTCAAAATTCACATAGGGCCTCAGGGCTAAAAATATTATAATCAGACATAATTTAAACATTTAGATAAAAAGCCCTTTTTATACATCACTGATTTACACTTATAATCACATACACTAGCAACTCCTAAGCTAGCTAAACCCATAACCTATAGTATTTACATGAGTGCCTACTAAAACCATTAAATGTATAAAATCTTATACCCTTCAATGCCTCTACTGCTACACTACACAAAACTTGAGGATGGACTGCTACCAGATGTTATCGGCGCACCAAAATACTGGTACGCTGAGTATGAAACTCAATGGTGAATTTGATATAATAAAAACATGTTAATGCAAGCATACATATGAATCAAATATGCCATTGATGCATGAATGCAATATAAAGTAGCCATGTTGCAAAATGATATTATTTTCTTAACCTGTCTCATAATTGAATTATTTGCATTTAGGCTATTATTATACAGTCATTAATTGCAATGTTACTGTTATATATCATCAGGGGAAATATTCAATTTATTAGGTAGGCCTGACTTGATAGACTACACTTTTAGACATTAAACTAAGAGGGATGTAACGCTTGTAAGTTCAAGTTTTATGAACAGTTACTCTTTAGCATAAATTGCGTTCCCTATAGGTCGAGGGACCTTCACGAGGCCAGAAAGGGGTGTATTGTTCATAAAACTTTGATGAGCTTGAAAATGGGTAAAATTAAATAATTTAAAAATTGAGCAAAACCAATAAATCATTTCGGGTCATGAACTAGTGAATAGGGAGGTAAAATGAGGTTGTGCTAGGACAGCCCTGAGATATGCCCAAATGTACCCAAAAATACCATCCTCTGAACCT
>CANXYI011481026.1:0-10487 GCA_948208565.1 Hura crepitans
TATATATATATATATATATATGTATGTATACACACACACACACACACACACACATATATATATATATGTATAGATAATGTGTATGTATAAGATATATATATATATATATATATATATATATATATATATATATATACGAACACACACATATATTTATGTGTGTATGTGTGTGTGTGTGTATCTTTCATGCATATATACATACATACGTATATACATATTTATATACATACATATATACATACATACTTACATATATATATGTATGTATTTATTTATGTTTGTTTTTATGTTTACATACAGACATGTATACATCTATTTATATGTATATATTTACTTTGGTACGTATGTACATACATACGTACATACATATTTATATATATATATATATATATATATGTGTAGATGTATATATATATATATATATAGATATATATATATATATACATATATATATATATGTGTGTATATATATATATATATATATATTTATATGAAGTGAGTTAATGTGTAGAATTATGAATGTGAGGAATTAATGGTGAGTTGGAAGAAAAAAAATTGGGAGTGAAAGCGTAGGTATGATTTTGGCCTTTAAGAGAGATAGAAGGAAATATTGGTGTTTACGATTTTAGGTGATTGAAATTTTGAGCAATTACTCTTACATATGAATAGTTATAATTTATTCTAGCAGTTAAAGTTAATGGTGTAAATTAATTGATGATAATACAAATCTCTCTTTTAAAATTATTAATTTGTGTCATGTTATTTCAAGATTTTTTAATCAATTATTGAGATTTAGTTGATAGAATAGACTGACTATTTTGTCACAATTATCTAATTTGTTTAACATTTTGGATACTACTATTGATAGTTTTTTATTCTATCATGCCTTAAACCTTTGTTTAATTGAGATTTTGTTAACTTAATATATATAATTATGGGAATATTTTATGATTGATTAAGATATGATTTGTTTTTACTTTCTATGGTAGAATCCTTACTTATTGTAACTTCATTTCCTATTATACTTGTAACTCAAAGTGTATATATATCCATCTTATCACTACAACAAATATATAAGGATTTAATTCTCACATGGTATCAGAGCCATAAGAGATTTAATCAAACAAAGCATTATTTTTTTCATCCTCTCTAACCTAGACATATTTTATTCTAAATCATTTTCTATCATTTCCTATTCTAAGGTTGCAATGGCTAATAATGGTAATGTTTTTGCTCTACCAAACATATTTTATCAGCTTCTTTACCTCAACCAATTTCTTCCTCGAGAATGCACAACTTCTTCATATGCTTCATGGTTGCAAGTTATCGTATCATATTAAAAGAGATTCCACTCTACAATCTAAGTTGAATATTGATGGCTCATCAAGTTCAAATTACTTTATTAGTTATGTAATACTTGAAAATCCTGATTTATGAATAGTACTTTTCAAGGACATAAATAGTGTTTCTCGAGCAACTGGGCCATACTGAGGTGGCCAAAGGGGTGTACTAGTTATAAAACTATTATGGGCAAAATAATGATAAAAATGAAGTTATTTGCACTAGCCACTGAACTAATAAAATTTTTCATGCCAACATCTAGTGAAGTTTACATCATGTTGGAAAATGGTCAGGATGTACCCGGACTAACCTAAAAATATCATACCCTAAAGGTCAAAAATTTCAAATGATTCAATGGTGGTGGAATTAGAATTTTTTGACATCAATTAATATTTAATTGAAATTTTTTAATTACGTGAGTGAATAGTTAACTAACTCCGATTAGAATTTAGGCCTAAGATTTTAGGGTTCCCTTAATGGAGAGTCTCTATATTTTTTTACACCAAAAACAATATTTTTGGAGGCCTTAACATTAAAACTATAGTTTTGAAGCCTAAAATATAAATAGGATTAACACAGATAGTAAGATTGCCACGAGGCAAAATCGTTGTCATTTACCATCTTAATATAAATAACCTTATGTGTGTGCATGTTTAGGTGATTAAAATTAAGTCATTTTTCTCCTTAACCTTCCCATAGCTGACACCATTTTAGCACTTTCTCTCTTCCCCTTTTTTCTTCACATCTCACTCAAATCTTCCCAAAACCCTTGATTAATATATGAAAAATGATGCTTTTAACATATAAAGCTTGATTATAATATCAGTTTCATGAGAAAAAGGCTATTTAGAGGTGAAAATGAAGGTTGGAAGGTTTTGGTTTTTAAACCCCTAAATCACACCGAACCCCGAAGTGATCCCTACTCATTTTTTTAAGTAACTAACAGTACTCTAGATCATAGTTCTAGTTTCATTTTTGAATTTATGAATTTTTCAAATTTGTGGTGTATTATGGAAATTACAACTTAGAGGAGGATAAGAATCAAGGTAAGGAAAAGCTATAGAATCTCATCCAGGACATCAAATAACATCTATGTAAGTGTATGCGATAAAATATGTGCTTGGAAATGTGAATTGTGAAAATTCCATAATAGGTATCAATTAGGGTTTGCATGTTTTTAGGGGTTAAGATAACCCTAAATTGATGTTAAGGGGTATATTAGTGTTTAATATGTGTGAATGGACTTGTTTGAATGAAAAATGGAGTGAAAATGAGCTAAATATGAAAGATGGAAAAATGTGCACGTAATATAGAATTTAGGGACATAGTTGGAATTTCTGAAATTATTGTATAATGGAAGGAATTTGTGGTGTAATGAGTTAGAATAAGTGGCTGTAACATGTATTGGGAGTGTGTATTGATGATTTCCTAAAACAATATGAATGCGATGCATGAAATGTATGTATGTGTATGGTGACATATGTAGTGCATTTTGTGTGTAACATGTAAATTAGTAACAATGCTTAACAATGTGCATACTGTTAATGGTTAACATGAGAATTAAAAACAATAAATGGTGATATATGTAACAAAAATGGCATCATAAGGGAGATGAGATAAAATGGCTACTTGAAATGATAATGCTCTATGATAACTAATGAATAGACATAATGAGATCTGTATGATGAAATGAGTAACATGATATTAACATGACTTTGGTAAATGAATATATGATTAGGACCTATCATGATAATAAAGACATATGAATTGTAAATAAGAAAAGTGGAATAAAATATCCCATATACATTAGACAGCCTACTGGATAAGTTGACCGGTCAACTAGAGGACATAGCAATTGCAAGGACACTTCAGTGTCTTTGATATTGATACTTGATTATATTTGATTTTATCATATAGGTGCAGCCATCGAAAGGTTTGACGGAACCACTACACATATTCTTAAGCAAGTGCAGTCACTAGGAGGTTCAGTAGGACCACAACACACCTATATGTTGGCTACATTGATATTATTTGATTATTTCATGTAGGTGCAGCCACCGAGAGGTCCAATTGAACCACCGCACATAATCTTAAGTGAGTACGTTTACCTAGAGGTTTAACAAGACCACTGCATATTACACTAATGTGACATGCTGGTGTAGTAGCACTGAGGTCTAAAATTTGGGCCACTACACAACATGATCCTGATATCCAGTAGTCAGATATGTGTCTTCCAGATATGGGCTAAAAAGTGGAAATGATGAAATATGATACAAGGATATGAAATAAACAAAAGAACTGTTATGGATTAATGAACTAAGTAAACTAGAAATTCCTTATATTGATATGTTAATTAATTTAGCTAATAGATATAGGACTTAACAATAGCATGTAGATGCAAAAGGATTTAATTACAATCACACTTTGTAATTTAGGACATGTAAGTGGCATAAAACAAATACACAGCAATATGGCAATGTGATAACCTACAATGACTAAACAATAATACTAAGGCCAAAGAAAAATGTATGCATGTAGAGTAATGTGTCCATTATTGAAATGCATGCATATCATGAATGCATATGCATGTGTGCATGCACATTTTGTTGAATACACCACTAAGCTTTATGCTTAATGCATCATGTTTATCGATGTGTAGGTTGTAGATAAGCCTATCTTTGATTCAACCTTAAAGTAGTAGTACTGGCAAACAACCTTATCTTGGTATAGTTTTATATATCCATTGTGTGATGTAAACAAAGTTAGTTGGCACTTATATATGTGTAAGTAGGGTATGGATCTAATATGGTAATATATATGTAAAGTTTATCAAATACATTGTTCAAGTAATCTAAACAAACAGGTACGAGTAGTGTATGATAAATATATGATGTGTGACTGATATACTGTGATATTAAGATTGTGATACATGTTATGATTATGATGTAACTAATGTCACTATATGCTAGTTAATAAGGTTAAAGGGTCAGAAAGACCTAGTTGGTTAAGTTTGAGTTTGGGAATATTATAGAAGTGCTATTTTTATAGGTTTATTTCGAGACATATTACCGAGCAGTCATTATGCTATTGGATTTTTGTTAAAATAGAATAATAATGTCTTATATGTTTGTGTTCATGACAATGGTTTACACTACACATAGGCCTGGGATGCTCATAATGTAGACATACACATAATAAGGTTTGAAGAGGATAATGATATAGTTAGGTAAAGCTAGTTAACATGTCATCTCTTATTTAAACTAGCAATGGTTTGGGTAAGAGGTGTCATAATGTGCCATCTCTCATTTAGATCTAGCTACTGGGTTAGATGAAGGGTTTCATACGTTAATTGGCCTTTAGTTAGATTACATCCTTAGTTTTTAAGGAACTTCTTTCTCAAATTGTTTGAGTTATCATACCAAATAAGCTTACAACAAGCTTGTGTAAGCCTATGCTAGAGGTTCCACACCATAAATTAAAGAACTACATTCTTGGCTTTTTACTTTGCGATATTACAATGATAGCATTTCCAATTACACTTAGAAAACTAAAAGTATTTTTAACCAACTTATTGCATTACAACATCCTATTCTAGAAGATGATCTAGTTGAATTTATTCTATAAGACTTAAGACCTGCTTATGAATATTTTACTTGGTCTTTAAAAGCTTGTATGGAATTTTTTGGGTTAGATGATCTATTAAGTCTTCTATTGAATGAAGAATACCAATTGAAGTTGGAGAATCTTAATGATAATATTCTATCTCACCTATAGTACATCTCACTACTAGGTGAAATGGTAATTCACGTAGGAGAGGAAAAGGTTGTAATAATAATCACGTTCATGGCACCAATTCCTTAAAACTTGATCCATCATTAATTTTCTACATCCTCTTCTACAAGTGAACATTCTAATCATTTTTTACTAACTATTCTAATGATTCTTATACAACTTCTATTCTATTATGTTTTAACTGTAGAGGAAATGAGCATAAAATGAAAGTTCACTTGTCACCTAAACAATCTAAAACTAAACTGTGTTACTACCCCAAACACCAACCTTAACATTACAAATGCCTCTTTTTCAAATAATGGGATATTAATACTGATAACACATACCACTTAACTTCTGATCTAGGAAATTTATGAGTAGCATTAGTGGTGTGTGCTACTCATATATTAAATCTAAACTTTTGCCTTGCTCTATTGCTTGTGTTTTCCTTGATTGCAGTAATAATAAAGGATCCAGATGTTTAGATCCACTTACTAGCAAGATTGATGTCTAACGACATGTTCTTTTTTATGAATAGGTTTTCCCATTTACAAATTAAAGTGGTGCAATATCTAATCAAAAAACCTACTTCTTCCTAAACCGTTATTATACAAGCACACATTTTACCTTCTATGCCATCAATTTTCATCCCTATAATAGAACCCAAACTGGAATCCAAAATAATATCCAAAATAAATACTAGAACAAAATCTAGAATAGATAATAGAATAGAAACTAGCTTGCACTTGTGGTTGATCTACAAAGATATACTTTTGTATCACTAGTTTAGTCTTTTATAGTATAACTAACTCAATCATCTATAGAACAAGTTTCTTTGCATTCCATGGAATAGGTTGTTCCATTTACTAGACTATAACTACTATATCTCAAATTGGCAAATTAAAGCCAAAGGCTATAGTCTCTTTCATAGAATTCCCGGTTGATCTAATGAGTTACTATCAAGCTACTTGTCATACTCATTGGACAGAGGCTATGACACATGAATACAATGCCTTTATTGAAAATGGCACTTAGTTTTTTGGTTCCTTCATAACTCAATATAATTTGGTAGGTTGTAAATAAGGGTTTCAAATAAAAACTAAGCCTGATAGCTTTATTGACCATTACAAAGCTCGCCTTGTGCTAAGGGCTTTCACCAAAGACCAGGTGTGGACTATTATTATACCTTTAGTCCAGTGGTTAAGCATACAACTATTCGATTAATTCTTCATCTTATGGTATCTTTGAAATGGAAATGTATTCAACTAGATGTTTCTAATGCCTATTTGTATTGTACTTTAGTTGAGATAATGTTTATGACTCAACAATTAGGTTTTGTTAATCCTCTTTAGCTAGATTATGTGTATAAAAAGTCTATCTATAGACTCAAACAAACAACAATAATATGGAACAAGTTTTTGACTAATACCTTGACTAAATAAGGTTTTGCCTATTCTAAAAAGGATACTTCTCTATTCTATATGCATTCCTATTCTATTCATTTCTTCTGTCTAGTCTATCTTGATGATATGATTGTTATAAGCAATGATTCTAAAGTAATTGACCAATTAGTTAGCTTCCTTTACCAATCTTTTGCCTTAAGATAACTTGCTCAGTTGAACTATCATTTTAAGATTGAAGTGTTATGGACTACTGATGGTCTTTGTCTAACACAATAGAAGTACATCAATTGATTACTTTTGCATGCTCAGATGGCATTTTATTCTAGAATTAATACTCTAACATGCCTATTAGAAATGTTGGCACTTAAAAATTAATAAAGCTTTCAAAGATCTTACTTTATACTAAATTTGGTTAGCGGTTTACTGTATTTGACCTTTACTAGACTAGATATTGAATTTCTTGTTAACAAGGTGGCTCAATTCAAGCACAACCCTATAAATGTCTAGGTCTATTGCTAAATACATCTTGCACTATCTAAAGGACATTTGCTCATTCTTTTATAGAAGTAGATATCATACTTTAGCTACAATAGCCTTAGAATTTCCTTGAAGCGTGAAATTAGTAGAATGTCTTTAATACATGAAATTAGGTTTCTATTGAATTCCTTTCCTATTCTATAAGTGATAATATTAGTGCCACATACATGTCAATGAACCTAATTTTTCATTCTAGAACAAAGCACTAGAGATAGATTTTCACTTCATTCATGACAAGGTTACTTAAAAACATCTCTTTCTTTATTATATAGGCTCTACAAATCAAATCATACATGCTTTGACTAAGCCTTTACGTAGAACATGCTTTACCTTTCTAGTGACAAGTTGTCCATTGTATCACCCATAGTACGATTTAAGAGGGGATGATAGAACAGATAAACTATCCTATCATAACTATTCGATCTATCTGAACTACTAAAGATCTACTAAATATTTTGGATACAGTTATTTATTGTTATCTATTTGAAATGCCTCAAATTTTAGTTTGATTGAGATTTTATTATCTTAACAACTACAATTATGGGATTATGATAAGATTTCATTAGGATATGATTTGTTGTAACTTCCTAATTTAGAATCCTTAACAATTATAACTTTCTTTCCTATTATAGTTGTAACTCAAAGTGTATATATATCCATCTTATCAATGTAACAATTATATAAGGATTTAATTCTCATGCTATTAATCACTATTACATCCAATGGCTCTAATTTATTACTACACAAAAATCACTTCATCTATATCCTTATTGATTTCTTTTATTTCTTTTTTTTTATTATTTTAAAAATTCAAGAAATAAGATTTTTCTCATCATTCATGATGACTTATATGGCATAGATTAGGTTAGGTACTATTCAATCCAATGGCTATGATTTGTCTCCACACCAAAAATCATATTTTTCTTTTATTTCTTTTTTCCTTTATTTCTTATAATAATATCCTTAATTTGTTTTTAATTATTCCTCCAACAAATAATTTATAACTCCATGATTTTTATATGCCTTAGAATAGGTTAATTTGGTTAAAGTTGCTGAAATTTTCATCCAGCCCTGATCAAGTTACTATTCATCTCAATCTATTTTTATCTTATTTTATAATTTCTTAATTTTTCTTAAATAATCCTTATTACATAAGTATTAATGCTTTAATACTTCATTAATTGTGGCATATGTTGGCTTTTAGGTCAACCTTATCAAAATGCAGCAAAATGGTTAATACCTTTTTTGATAAATCATTATTCACTAATAAAATTATTATTCACTTTTAACCATTCAAATGACCTTATTTTCACTTCAAATTTTGCTTGGGACCTATTTCCAAAATGTATTATTCATATGTTAGAAAGGTACTATTTGCATCTAGGAGTTATTATTAAGATAAAACCACACCCCGAATTTCATTTTTAATCTTTAAACCTTTTAACAACCTTATCTTTGCCTCAACTTTTAATCAAAATTCTCTTATGAATAATACTTCCTCTAGTTGATTAGGGCCACTCAAGTTCCCTTAAAGCACTATTTATGACCTAAAAAGTACTATTCACGACTTAGGATTTTTAGGGCATTTCATACTTTGAGGTTGTGGAAAAAGTTACATGAAGTTTTTGGTATAAAGTTGAACATCCATTATAGCTTTTCATCCATAAATAGATAGCCAATCAAAAATAGTCATACAATTAATCTTTGAAAACAAATGAGTTCATTTTGCCTAAAACATATGAATGATAATATGTGTTGTGTTTAGGTGCTTAATGATATGCTTAGAAGTTGTACTATTAATTTTGAGGGTAATTCAGACAAATACCTCTTATTGATGAAATTTGCTTATAACAATAGCAATATAGCTAAAATCCATATTGCATCATATAAGGATTTCATATAATAACCTAAAAATCCAAATTCGTAATTATTACACCTAGGATCACCCAAGGCTTAAATAGTATAAATCAGATTTTCAAAAAGTATAATTTACAAATGAGATGAGGTTAAAATATGGAAAAGAAATAAGGTCATTTTAGGGTAGAAAATTTGAAAATAAAAGTTGAGTAACAAGTAAGCAAATAAGATGGAATAGTGTTAGAATTAAAGAGAAGGTTAATTAAGTTAATTAAATATGATTAAACTAAATAATTAAGATTTGAATGGTCAAATTTATAGTTTTAAAAGATGGAAAAAGATCCTACCAAGTGTCCACACTTTGACAATTGGATTTTATTATATAAAAGGGTTTTAGATAAGGGAAAAAAATGAATATGGTTCTTTATTTATCCCTATCTTGGCCAAAACCATCCATGGCCTTTCTCCCCTATTTCTCTTTTTCCAAACCTTAAGATTTCTAAAGTACTTTGATCTCTAAACACTAAAGAAATAATCTCAAATTTGGGTAATTGATTTTAATGGGAATAATTAAAGTTATGCTTATGGTTTAGGGGAGTAATAAATAAGGTAATTAAGTTTTAATCCTTTCTCTTAATTAATGTATAATGGGGATAATAAATAGGGTGGTTAAGATGGTTTTTAGACTTGAGATTGATATGGATTTCTACATGTTTAAAGCTTGATTAAGCTTTAGAACCTTATTTCTTAGCTTAGCCAAAACACTTTGGAAAGGAAGGGAAGCTTTTTGCTTTTGAAAATAAAGTAAGAAAAAGAAGAAGTGGATAGCTCTTAATGAGTAGAATGAGGTTGGTACTCCAAACTTAGATTTCTTAAGTTAAACGCTTAGGTTTAAAAACTAAGGTTTATGTAAATGGTGGAAATTAGTATGATTGGGTTAGGAAACTTGAATTTGCTAAAGTAAAATTTCATTTTTAGTTATAAGGAAAGTTTATTTGTTTTATTTTACGATGATGGCTGAGTTTAGTTTCCCTAAGGGATAGATGAGCTTTTCCTTAGAACTTGTTATAAAAGTGTTGAAATGTACTCAACAATTATGAGTTATGTCATTACATACAGGTAAATGTTATGAACTTTGATTAGTAAATCCTTAATGGATGAATTATGTATGCTTAGCAATTTAGGAATTTTTTTTATGTGTTATTGCTATAAAAAAGAAACTTGGAAAATAAGATTATGACTTGAAACTTATTTAATAAGAATTTGAATAAATCTTGACATATACTATATATTAGGCTAAAATTACTAACCTAGAGGAAACATGAGTATTTTAGTTATTACCATCCTTTAAACATGATAATGAGTTTCATTAAATGTTTTATGCATGTAAATATAAAATACATGTAACTACTTAAATGTTTGATGAGCTTGGTGTTTAGGCTAAATTACATGTAAGATTGGAACCATGTGGTAATTGAGGTCGCCATTATATAATGTGATTTAAATAATCTAATTTAATATGTTTTAAGTGAAAAAAAAAATAAAGCTTGCCATATGTATTTTAAGGTGTAGCTAAAA